>JAQZBX010024816.1:0-29928 GCA_029593785.1 Cabassous unicinctus
AATGGAATGGAAAGCTACTGGAGGGTCTTGAGAGCAAGAGTGACATGATGTGCTTTATATTTTTCAAGGATTATTTTAAAAGGTGGAGGTGAAGGTAAGGGTGTAAGAAGAGAGGCCAGACAGGAGTTTAATGAAATGCTCCAGGCATGAGATGATGGTCCCTGTATCAGGATGGCAGCACTGAAGTGGTAAAAAAAAATTCGAATCTGCATATAATTTAGTATTGGAGCAACATGATTTACCAGCACATTTCATATGAATTGGGATTAAAAGCTAGAAAGTGAGGAATGAAGAATGATTCCTCTATATGTTCAAAGAGACTAGCTATAATTATGAGTCTACAATCACTTCTTCACAAGTGAATAAAAACTAATCCCACCCTACCAAAAAAATTAATTGAACTGCACTAAACCAACAGTGAACCCTAAGTTAAATCATGGACTACAGTTAATACTACAATTATAAAAATGTGCTTTCTTCAATTGTAAAAATTCTGCACCAGTGCAAGGTGATAATAATAGGGTGTTATATGGAAACCTGTATTTTATTTATGATTGTTCTGTAAAACAACAACTTCTCTAGGAAAAAAAAAAAGAAAAGAAAACCCAAATGGATTAAAGAGACTTAGTCAAGGGCATATGATTAGTTTGTGGTGAAGCTGCAACTGTAATAACAGGCATCTAGACTCAAAATTTATGTTTTACTTGACTATTCCCACATTGCTTCTCAATATGATGTTTATGCTATTTAACCTTAATATATGAGCATTGCACTCAATGCAACCATAAGAAATCAAAATTTCTGAAATTCAGCTAACAACTCCTTCTTCATTTCTGTTTTGCTTGAGACAGATCTGATAGGATGCTATTTTCACAACTTAAAATGCATTTGCTCAAATGCTAACCCTGAGGAATGATTACTATGATAAAGTGTGAACGAACTAATCTTTTCTTGAATGAAAAGAGCAATTTTGAGTGAAAAATGCATTCAGTTTTCACCTCACTTTTTATAAGCTCCACTACCATGTGAAACAAATGAAAAATGCTGTGGAAGACCTGAGACAAACAACTCTATTGACGCATCTGTGGGAACTTTTGTGCTAATGGTTCCCTACCTAGCTCCCTCTCCCTGAGAGGCTGAAAATTCTCATTTAACACAAGAAGGAAATTTGTCCTAAGAGTCCTTGAATTAAACCTTCAGAATAAAAGAAAGCACAGAAACTATCTGATAAGTCTTAGGAGAAAAGCAATGCAAGCCTCAATATCTGTTCTAAATCAGTTGATGTAGCAATGAACTCCCAAGAGTTCTCTCCAAAGAAGGCCTTCCATTGCAGGCTACAGTCAGAGTTGAAAGAAGATGACACACTAGTTATTAGCATCCTAGAGGCATATGGGGGCAAATTATATGGCAGCCCACTACACCCACCAGGCCCAATTAATGATGAATTGCCTGAGCTCATTTCAGACTTTCTACACTTGGATTTGGCAGGAAAGGTGGTACATCGAAGCCTGTTCCAGGAAAACAGCCAGGAACAAAAAGAAAGTCACTTCTTGGACTTATGTTTTATAAGTTAGCCAATAGTGTACTACCTGGAGTTTTCTATATACAGCCACTTAGATCATAAGGTCCAAATCTATCTTTAACTATTGGATGACATTGTGCAGCCTACTACAATCACTTAGATTATCATGGAAAACATGTCCAGAAGGAGAAATAACTTTTTCATTTTGTCAAGGAGGTAGTGGGGATTGAAACCAGGCCTTTGTACATGCAAAGCAGGCGTTTAACCACTGAGCTACACCGGCTAAGAACATTTGTGTGTGTGTGTGGAAGATGAGACAGTGCCATAAAAGTACTGAGAGTGGTTTTCATATGGAGTTTATGAGGATCTATTCCATCAATTTATGGCAATGCCTTGTGCCCATTTTGTAGCAATTTTCATGACTGAAATGTGAAACCTATGTGCCAAGAATGGAAGCAATGAGTATAAAACTTAAAACTGTTTATAAAACTTTAGTGATAGAAATAAAATTGCCAGATAAATACAGAATGCTCATCCAAACTTAAATTTCAGATAGACCATAAATAAATTTAGTATAAAATGTCCCACATATTTTATTTTTAGTTTATTTCATTTTCACGTGGTACAATTATTACTGAATATTTTACTATTATGTGTCCTAAATATTCCACAAAAAATTATTTGTTGTCTATTTGAAATTCAAATTTAATTGGGAATACTGTATTTTTATTTGCTAAATCAGACAATCCTACATAGTAACCTTCGTGACCTTGGACAGCCATTTAATTACTTTTCATCTGTCAATTAAGTCCTTTTAACCACTAAATGTTTCAATTCTCTGATGTGTACATATCAAGAAATATTATCAATTACCATAAATTGAGCACTTACCAGGAACTGTACAAAGCACTGTATTTATAGGATATTGCCCAATTTAATCATTGTATAACTTAACAACAATGGTGGAATTAGCCCTACAGATTGGAAAACAACTTCAATATTTAAATAACTTGCTTTGAGAACACAGAGCCACTAAGTGACAGATTCAGGATTTAAACCAAGTCTTCTGGCCCAAAAGTTCATGCTCTGAAACACTGTTTCAAATTCATTCAGGCAATGCTTAAATTGGATCAGATAAACTGTTCAGCCCTCTTGGTTGCTTCAACTTGATTGTACAGTTAGCCAATCTTGGATAGATGTATTTGCATGAAAAAAATTAATAAATAAACACAAGACCCAGTATTAATTTTTACCATGTATATAAACAGAAAGTGTAGATATATTGCCATTTTACACTCATGATGGTATGGCAGCATTTTTTCTCGTGGTAATTCCATCTCTTCAAGATGTTCTCTTTAAATGAAAACTAGGAACTTATTGACAGAATCTAAATTAGTTTTTGTCATCTTGATAAACATATCTTGAAAGGCCATAGATTGACAATCTGCATCAGTAGATATACAGCACATGCTGTGGTGCCCACCATTTTGCAATGTGGCTGGAGGATGGGAAATGTACCCTGTATATTAGAAAATGTAATCAATTTAGTCTGATGATACACTTATTAATGCTAAAATTAGTCATGTGATGTTAAGTCACAAAAGCATACGTTTTCATTCAATTTTCTAAGCATAATAAACATTTGCTTGATAAATTGCTGCCTCTTCAATATGGCAGTCTAAATAACAAGAAAAGATTCCAAAAGTAGCATGCTACCCTAAATGTAATATGAATTACATTGTGATGCCATTAAAATGCGAGCACAGCTTTGATGGGTTTATAATGTTAAATGAAAAATAAAGTTGTAAAACCTCATAAAGTACCTTATAGCCCTTTTGGGAGTGAGAAGACTAAGAGTAAGCATGTGGCAAATGCCATGAGAAAGAAAATAACAAATTTCAATTAAATATGGTCAAATTCTGCTTGGCATGACTGGAGCTATAGGGAAATGAGGGTATGAGTTTCCAGCAGGAGGAAAAGCAACGTTGCTATGCTGCTTGCTGAGAGAGGGAGAGAGAGGGAGAGGGAGGATTGCATTCATTCCCTGTCACTGTGTGCGCTAGAAACCAAAGAAAAGAATTACCAAACTGGCCCATGTGATTCTGCCAACACCGATAAGGAAGCTGCCTCATTGGGAATTGAATACCAGCCTCATTGGGAATGACTGAGTACCACCCCAGCGTTATGGAAAACTAAGCGAACATGTGGAACAAGGAACATGTGGAACTCCAGAACTAGGCTACTCTCTTCCTTATTGCCATATATGAGATGCAAACTGGGCTTAATTCGTATTCACATATATGCATATTTGATAATGAATGACTTTAATTGGGTTTCACATAAATATGAATTATCTACCTTTTATGTCTCTTGTTTTCTCATAATTACTTCTAACTTGTTGGACAATGGTTGCAGAGAAAAAAATATTTTCTAACCAGTGTATATATGAATTTACTAAAGAGGATTAAGTGACTTGCAAAATTGTAGGGAGAAATGAAGAAACAAACTCCAGGATGAGCTTCCAAAAATAACTTCCACAATCACCTGGTGAATCTGGAAGTTGCTGCTGTTGCTGACATCTCTGTGATCTGCAACAGCAAAGTGGAATCCCTGCACCTCCCTCCAGGCCTGATTCAGTTCCACTCTCAGACTTAGGAGAGTGCAACTCATTAAGAAACCAAGCAGCAAGGTAACCTGGGAAAAGGAGCCTTTGTCTTTCTAATCTCGGAATACTAAAAGTGAGAAGGAATACCTACTGAGCAAAAGAATTCCTAATGTCTGCCATAAACACCCAATATTTTTACAAATACAAAATGTTCTCATTCCTTGGCAAGTTAACAAATGGATAATCATTATGACATTCTGATTTTACCTGAAATATTTAAATGACATAGATTTAAAATGCCTTCATTAGGTAATTGAGAGGACATCAATCTCACCTAAGGACGTCACTGACAACTGAATAACCAACTTTTGTGATAAGTGTAAAATTTGCTGGAAAATAATAAATAATGAAAAACACATATCACCTTGTGTGTGTATATATAGATATGAGTGACTGTATATAAAGAGAGAAGGAGAGAGAGAACCAAATCATTTGATAATTTCCTCAAAGTTAAATAATTTATTGGCTCACTTTTATTATTAAAATAGAAAAGTTCTTAAAGTAAGTCCAATACTTAAATTCCAAAGTTTGTTTCAATGCTATCTTAGAAAAAGCATAGTAAAACACTTGTAATATATTTGAAAGCATTCTTCAACATAGAATTTAACCTGTATGGTAGGGGGAATAAAAGAGAATCCTATATAATTCCATGTTGATAAAGCTGGTAATCATTTTAACTAGAAACTTGTCTGTCTAGTGTTCTACGTATACTTCAAAACTTGTTATTTTCTACAATAATTTGATAAATATTTTACTAAACTCTTCTGCAAGTAGTCCTTAATGAACTCATAAATAAATTTCAATAATGTTTATTCTAAGTTTTAGATTTAGCTATTCTCTTAGTAACACCAAAAAATCCATCTATTAATTATGTTGTTCATGTAGCTTATATCTTCATCTCAACAAATTATTGCATGAAGTTTTAAAAATTAAATATTATAGACTCTTTATCATTGTTGATTTAAGGTCTGTTATTTTGACATGTAGTGCTGTGAAAGGCGATGCTAGATTTGCTCTCAAAAATGGATCAGTATTAGCTGGACAGATAAAGTCAGTAAAGAAGTACCAGGCAGTGGAAACATCCTGTGTAAAGCAATAGTGGTGTGATGGAATGTACTGTGCTGAGATTACCAGAAAGAATATGGCATGTGCTCAGATCTGGTGGTAGATCTTGAAGGTTTGGGATTTTTCTGCTTAAGATTTTGAACATTATCCTAAAGACAATGAGGACACACTGAAAACTATTAAACAGAGGGGTGATGGAATCAAATAGAGGTAAACTGACTAAAGATCACTCTTTTGGCAGCATATAGGATGATTTCAGAAGTGTCATAGGGAAGACAAAAAAGAAAAAAAAAAGAACAGCTATTTCAATAGATTGGAAATGATGAGAAATAAAGATAGGACAATAGCAATAAGATGGAGAATTGCATACATTTCAATAGATATGTAGGAAATAAAAGTGACAGGACTTATAAATAATTTTATGCGGAGGACAAAGAAGAAGTTTAAAATGAGTCTCAAGTTCATACCTTGACTGAATAGAAGGTGGTGCATTAACTTTGAAGTGTCAGATATGGTAGTCAAATCATTCTTCTAGTAGATCAGTTTCTCTCCTCTGTCTCTGTCTCTCAAAAACAAACAAATAAGCAAAAACGAATTTGCTACTTAGCAACTGAATTTAAATGGATGGGAGGATGAAGAAACTACTGTTAATCAATCCCCATACAACCCATGTATCAGCTAGGCTCACACTGCCTAGAAAGATCGAGTTAAGTTTGATTTGAACCCTATAAATGCTACTTCCATACTCCAAATTCCTAAAGTTCTGATATTCTCATTGTCTTCTCTGGCTCCAGCTTTTTCCACTGCTGAATTCCATTTTTCCCTTATATATCTTTAACTTCAGCTTAAACTCACTTCTTGAAATTATATAATATATAACCATCTAGAACTATACATACAGGGATCATTACTAAATTTGGATGAGCTTGTGAGTTTAAATCACAGAAATGTCAAAAATTGAATATTCATCATGTAAGTTCTTAAAGGTTTTCCAGCTGGTTGGCCAAGTTGTTTAGTTATTCATTCTCTCTCTATCTTCATTAGCCTGCTACACTGCTTTTCACTAAGTTACAAGATGGTAGATAGCTGACATTCACATTTAGTCTGAGTACCTAGACCATAATTGCCCAAACTGGAACATTCACACACTAATTTATAATTTATGATAAAGACTACAAAGACAACAAGAGAAAGTGGCATGTTCATAGATATATTTTATTTTATTTACAAAATATCTACAACTGTATGAAATAGTAAAATAACAATTTTAAGATATAATCATTTTTGGAAGAGTATATGCAAATGATTAACTGCAGCAATAAGCAAAGTCTTCATTATATAAATAATTATAGCCATTTTTTATTTTTAAAAATGAAGATATTTACATATGGGAAGACATACACCATGAAGAAACATGCAGTTTGCAAATTAGGAACTGTCAACTGAGTTACACTTTAATTTGTCTTGAAATCAGCCTGGATTTCACTTAGTTTTAATTATCCACTGAAACCCTAATTTATGATTCCTTAGTCTAAATAGTAGGCAATGTCTTTCTTAGTCAGTATTACTTTTACTAGTTAGTCAACTTATTTAAATGTATTTTAATTGAGGGGAAAACACATCACATTGACAGGGAATAAACAGCTAGTTCACCAGGAGTAAAAAGGAATAATTGGGGGTTTTTTCCTCCTAAGAGGAACGATCAGAAGCAGGAGAAAACGAGATTGTTTAGCAAAAGACTGAGACATTTAAAAAACCTTCTGTAAGCATTTTACATTCATTCAGAAGTTTGGACAAATGTGGAAATGAATATACTCTTCATTATAGTTATATAATTTGAACTCAGAGATCCCCAAGTTTATGTGCCAACTTTTTTCTCCAAAGGTATCTCAAGAGAGACTCCTTGACTTCTCTGAGAAAGAGGGATAGATCATTTTGACCAACTCTGAACAGAAAAAAACTTCATAGATAACTCTGGCATGTTCTAAAAATATCTCTGGCTCTTAGTTTCTTCATCTAAAAAAGTAAATGACACTAAATGACACCAAAGATTCCTTAAAATAAAAGATTCTGTGGCATAATGTTTAAAAACATCACCTTTAGGTCCAAAGCATAGAAATTAACACTGTACATGCATTGTTCTATTTAATCCATATAACATTCTCAGTAATATAAATGTCATACTCGTACATGTATAATCAATGTTAAATATTTTAGCTTGTGTGTATATGAATGTGTGTATGGATGTTGTGTATTAAGAGCATATTCAAACTAATAAAAAGTTTGACAATATAAATAATTTGAACCATATTTGTTTTATTGTGTGTAAATCTTTTAATTCTGGAAAATGCAAGAAAAAAATCACCTGTTATAAATATCACTAACTCCTACCATGCATCAAGCCTTGTACCACTAAGTACTTACCTATATTATATAATTTGATAATATATGTATTTTATATGTGTATAAATTATACATATACACACCCACATAAAATGGGAAAATTGAGGTCTTAGAAAGGAGAAAATTGCCCAACCATTAAATTGTGAAATTGAAAATCAAATGAATATTTGTCTGACACAAAAATAGAGTCATTTCATTAGCCTGCCACACTGCTTTTTACTCAGTTTCAAGATGGTAGATACTTGACATTTACATTTATGACTGTGCATCATTTCTCAAAAAGAAAAATATGGAAACTAATTTAAAAAATGAAGTCAGTAATGGACTTTAGTGTATCTGTAAAGTTTAATTTTGTTTAAAAACAACACTAAAAAATGTAGGTTAAATCAATTATGTAGGTTATAATTATGTAGGTTAGTAAAGGCTGAAATGTTCAAGCTGGTTAATAAGCCAACCTAATCCTAGGAATACCAGATGCCTCTTATAAGTTTGGTGTTCTAGGTAATGTTCTTTCTGATTTCTTGTGTCATTATACGTTAGATTTAAAGACCCATTTTATTCTAATTAAAAGCCCTGCATCATGGCTGGGAAATAAACATATTCCCATAACATTCCCTCTCATCTCACCCACTAGACACTAGGAGCACCCATCCCCCACTCTGCTGAGATAATTCTGAACTACTTTCACACTAATGACCCTTTGGTGGTTTAATTCACATCTTACAGCTCTTTCCAAGCAGGAGGAAGTTACCATCATTTGCTCTGGAATATGAATGCCAGAAACTTTAGGGCCAAATGCTTTTCCAGAAAAGTAGGTAGAAATTTATGGCATTTAACAGTGATCTATTCTGAACCAAGTACTAAAAATAATAATGCACCTCAAGCATGGACCTGAATTGAAATGTATCTTCAGGCAGAGAAAATATATTATTACGCAGAAATGTTTCAGAAGCAAAATGTGTTACATTTCAAATGTTGCAAACCATATATTTTGGAAATAGATTTTTATAATGAAGATTTTTTAAATTTCTTCAATAACATCCAAAAGGAATGTCTTGCCACGGCAAATTATGTAGGTAGTTGTTGTCCCTTTTCTCAATTCTCATCATATTCCCCAGGAGCATTTGTTTACCAGTAAAATCAAGCTAAAATGAACTTCAAGGGTAGTATTTCTGGAAAGGACAACATGAAGTACATAAATCAAGAGAACAATATTTCTTGTTTTACTTTAAAACAAGGTTTCTTGACCTTGACACTGTTGACATCTTGGGTCAGATAATCCTTTGTTGTGGGAAACTGTCATGGGTATTGTAGGATGTTTAGTAGAACTCCTGGCCTCTACCCACTAGATTCTAGGAGCACCTCCCCTCGCCCCCCTCCACTGAGTAAAACAAAAATGTCTCTAGACATTGACAAATGCCCACTGGTTGAGAACCATTGCCTTAGAGGAAAAGGATTATTGACATTTTTATGGACAAGAGCTATAGACCTAGGTCTATTACAGAAGTCTGGCTAATGAAATAACTGGTGAATCCAACATCTTATAAAGGTCCTTCGCCTCTTTCCCCCATCCATTTTTCCCTGTCCCATTTCCTCCCAATTTGATGGAGCTGTCAAAGACGTTTGTAAATTTTATGAAAACTGACCTTTTCTTATCACATTAATTTGAAATACCAATCTTTGTGTGTATATGTACCTTAAATACCTTTTCTAAACATTGACTGTTTTGTTTCTTTTTGTTGTTTTGCCTTAATTTCCCCCTAGAAACATGTCCACTAAATGCTTTGATGGAGTTTTTTGTGTAAAAGATTGTTTTTAAATAATAAAAGCTAGGAGGAAATAGAATTAGTTTTACTACATTTTGGCCATGGAAGTTCTGAAAGAGATTAAAATTGGCAGAACAAAGAGTTCTACACAAAGTCATAAGGACAGCAGGTAAGAATTAAGAAATAGTGTTAAATTTCATTTCATAAAGGTGACAACTTTAATTGGTACTACAATTCTAATTGTTTTGAAAAGACATTTGATATTGTCCATGTGGTTGATCAATGTAATAAAAAAGAAATAAATGTTTTTGAGAAATTTAATTAAGAAAATTTTTCCAGTGGTAATCTGACAATAACTTGAATACCATGGGTAACTTTAAAAAGCAATAGAATTGCATAAAAGAATAATTTGCAAAGTTCTCATTAGTGATAAAATAAACAATGTCAATTTCAAGATATCATATTTTCAACACAAGATTAATGTAGTATTGTGAAAACAAAACCTGTATATTCACTATAAGCAGTATTATAATTTAATTGCAAGTTTTTATAAAAATGTGTGCTATGATATTTTCATTAATTGTAGAATTTGCAGCTGGACTGTCACATGTATTTAATAAAAATGAAATGTAGCATGATCATTTCTTCACTAGAAACCTGGATTAAGTATTGTATGTTTTTCAATACATTGTGGAACAAACTAACAAAATTGGACCCTGCAGATAACTCTGTAGAGCCAAAATCGTTTTTCAAGAAGAAGTTATCTCTCTCTTGCTGACTGAGAATGAAATTTGGAACTTACCAAACCTTTAAAGGCTCCCTAGGTACCTGAGAATTAGATCGACGGTTACTCACAGTTAGAGCCATTCTCAAAGGGTTAAGGCACTAGCAATTCACTTCAAAGTACTATATGAATATTCTGCCTCTGTTATGTACAAAAGCAGAATTGGGGCTTTTTAAAATGTTTTTTTTTTTTAATTTAAGTGAGCAAATATGTATTTTTTAAAAATCCATTTACTCAAAAGTGCTTTAAAATATGAAAATTAATATTAATTTTTCTTTTATATATAATTTTGTTGTAAAATATGCTTTTATTTTTTCCTTGATAGAGTGTATTTCCCAGCAGATGACCTTCTATACCACTTCCTAGTGAAAATTGAAGCTATTTAGCTCAATCATTTAATCCCCTCCCATTCATCTCTTAATATAAAAATAATTCACCATTAGCACATTTTTTTCCTTTTCTCAGAGGAAAAGGTATAATCTAACTGCACCATAGATTCAACCCCATGTGGTCTCATTCAGATCCTCCATCAATTATTCTTTCACTTTTATACTTCCAAAATTCTTCCTTTCCATTAGCTCTTTCCATCACATCTATAAATATAATTAGGAAACCTTCATCCCAAAACATCAAGGTTTCTCAAGTTCATGTTAACATGAATACAGAGAAAGACAAAATCATACCACAATCTCAATTGAAAAGTACAGACAATATATAGAGAGAATCTGAGAGTAAATTTCACTATATTAGACATAGGTACTTGAACTATAATCTGAAGATGAAGCTAATAAATGATCTACCTCTTAAAGCATAATAAAAGTGCTGCCCTCAAAAATAAGATGTAGGGAGAGGTTTCATTTTGCTTTCACTGTATCCCCCTAGGTTTAGAGACCCAAGGTCTGGACTGAAAAATAATAATAAAAAAAAGCAATTATAATTTTTAAAAAGTAATTATGTAGAACAAACAATGGAGGGAATTACCCTGAAGATCCAGGAACAAAGCATAACCTTGAAAATAGTTTAATAGAAGAGACATGAGGAAATTTTTGTAAAATGAGTTCAAGAAGAAGTTAAATTTAAGGAAGAAGTTCAGAATATCTTACAGAGTTATGAGGATTGTACGAAAGAAAGACTGAATAAGAGGGGAAAAATGGGAAAATTAAAATTCAATAATAGAAATTGAAGGGCAGACTTGAGGTAAAACTGAACCATCAAAAAACATATGAGAATTCAGAAGAAAAATGAAAATGAGAGTTTTTTCAGATGCAAGCCAAAGTAGAGTAACCTGGATCATATTTGCCTACCTATGTTAGTCAACTAAAAATAGACAAAATATGGCAATATGGTTTCAATTATTAGAAAACAGGCAGCATAAGATTTTATCTACTGAGCAGGGGGTAAGTAGAGACCTACAATTGTCCCAATTAATGTGGCAAGGATAGTTTTCAGACCACAGCACTGACAGGGAGAACTCAACAGAGTTCAATGGCCTTGCTGAGTAATTCACAGAATAATTAGTGAGAAACTCAATAAGGATGTAGAATACCTGAAAAACACTATCAATAACTTTTACCTAATTTATATTTATGGAACAATCCCCACAGTTGTTTTTTCTTTATTTTTTTTCCCCACAGTTGTTTTTAAAGGAAGACATAGTAGTCATTAAGTTATACCATTTTCTAACAAAAAAAACTTCAATAAATTGAAAAAGGATAAAATAATACAAAATATTTGCTAACCACAAAGATATTTAACTGAGATTGATAATATAAATATATGTGGAAATTAAAGAGCACATTTCTAAATTAATCCATGAGTTAACGAATATAGTTCAACGGAAATTAGAAAGCATTTTGAACTGTATGACAATGAAAATACAGCATATCATACTTTTTAGGAAGCAGCTACAGCAATGCCTAGAAGGAAATTTATAGGTTTAATTGCTTATATTAGAGTAAAAAAAACAGTCTAAAGTAAATGATTTAAACTTCAACCTTAAGAATATATGGATCAGGAAATCGGCACCTTGTTGGTGGGCCTTGCCTTGGAATATATGATAACCTATCTCCCCAATGTATCAAAGGTAGACTCGTTTATAATTTGCCTACACATAGCTCTTATGCCCTTTTTATTTGAATCTATAATTAGCATAATACCCATTTAATATATGTCTCAGAGACTTAAATCTTTGGGCTGTTAATATACCAGTTGAGCCTTGAATCTCAGCAGAGTTAGAGCCAATATCTACTCTCCAGTTCATCAGACTCACCCAGGACAACTAACAAAAGCATAGTGATGGACAACACCCATCCCAAAAAGCAAAGAGTATCTACAACAGCAAGCAAGACAATTCCATCCATCTGCCCCATGGGATCTAAGCCCCCCTCTCAGTCGGAAGCAGAGTGGGCATCACCATCACAAAACCCTCAAGACTGAGGAACAGACATAAGATGGGAATACAACTATGGGCTAAAGTAGACCTATTATTATTCTAGTAATGGAAGAACTTGTAAGATTGATATAAAGACAGTGGTCAACTGAGGTTCTGAGGGGAGGAAGCGGGAAGAATTAGTGTAACATTGGACATTTTTGGGACATTGGAATTGTCCTGCATGATATTGAAATGATGGACACATGCCATTCCTAGACATTTCCCCAAGAGGAATAAAATATATCAATCAAATGTTTGGCAACTTTGTTCATAGTAACCCAAAACTAGAAATAACCCAAAAGGCCATCAGCAGGTGAAAATATAAAGAAAATGTATTATAACTATACAGTAGACTACTATTCAGAATTTTTAAAGAATTAACTACTGATACAACATAAATAAATCTCAAAGCCATTATGCTAAGATAGAGTAGGCATATATAAAAGAGTATATACTGTATAATTACATTTATTTCCAGTTTTAGAAAGGGCAGAAAGTGATCACGGGTTGCTAGAGGTGGGGGCAGAGAAGTGACTACAAATTGGCAGAGGGTCCTTTATGTTTGATATAAATATTCTCTACCTTGATTATGTGGTGACTTCCCAACTGCATACATTTTCCAAAGCTAACTTACCTACAGCTTAAGAACTTTTGAATTAAGGTATGCTTAAGTGAATTAACAGTGAGATTTGGGTTTCCAGTAATGGTTGGCTAGACAATTTAGACCAACAATCATGAAAAACAAACAAACAAAAAAATCTGAACAAAAAATAAAAATGACCTGTGGGAGTTAATAAGGCAATGAATAATCCTGGGGTCAAAAGCTGGGAAAAGAAAAACAACCAATGAGGTGAGCCTGATGACTGAGGTTATATTTCCCTATAAGTTTCTGCTGATATTAGAAGAAATGGAAAAAAGGAAAAGAAGCTGAGCAGAACTGTTGAATTACTTGCAATTCTACAGGTACAAAATTGGAGTTCAGGGACTTCAAAGGAAAAGAGACCCTAGTAAACCATTGAGGTATTTGGTTGCAACTGTGAGACCAAAGTTATAAGTAAGGATGAACAGAAAACAAACTGCCAGTAAGAATTGTGGGAAGATGGAGGAGTAGGAAGCCCCAGGAATCAATCCCTCTACTAGAACAACTATTAAACAGGAAGGAACTGTCTAAAACAACTATTTTGACACACCAGAGTCCAGTAGAACAGTATGCAGCATCCAGGGAAGAGCAGAAGGAAAAAGCTTGTAAATTATCGTAAATGCCAGTAAATGGCTTTCCCTGGGCAGCAGTTACTAGCTCCCATCCCCCACTCTAACAACAGGCAGCAGTGAGGTCCAGCACTTGTCACAGCTTGCAGGTGCCAGAGAGGGACATAAATATTGAGTCCCCCAAGATCCAGGGAGGGATGCGGTCCACTTGCTGATCACTACAGATCTCCGGGGGCCCAGCTCTGAGTATGTCTATTGTTCCAACCTGTCTCATACAAAAGCAGTGGAGAAGACTTAAAGATAGTTTACTTCCTAAGAACTGCAGAGGACAACCTGAAGAGCTGCATTTGCTGGGCAGGTGCTGAGTCAAGAAAGCACAGCTTTGGGGAGCTGTAGAAGAAGCTCCTGACACCCTTCCTAGTCCCTCCCTTAGGTTCTCCCCAAGGTTGTTTGGAGCCACCCTGCACTCCCTTTGCAGATATCTGGCCTTGTTCCAACTGGGAAAGACTGACTTGGGAAACTCCTCTCAGGCATGACTCATCTCCCAGAATTTGTCCTCCAGGCAAAAGCAGATTAAGAAAATGAAAGCAGTGTAAGAAAAAATTCAAGTGGACCATCTGAGGCAAAGGCTTACCTTCTTAGTTCCTCCAGTAGAACACCTGAGAAAGGGAGTTCTGTTTCTTGGGAAGTAGAGGAGGATTTCAAACTCCTATAAACAGAGGAATTCCAAGCCCACTGGCAAGCACAAGCCCAGGACAAGACACAGATCCAGAAAAGACAGGGAGGACCCTACACTTTGCATTTACTTTACATTTCCTTAGGCTTATGTATTAGTCAGCCAAAGGGGTGCTAATGTGAAATACCAAAAATGGGTTGGTCTTTATAAAGGGAATTTATTTG
Source organism: Cabassous unicinctus (assembly GCA_029593785.1). Taxonomy (NCBI): domain Eukaryota; kingdom Metazoa; phylum Chordata; class Mammalia; order Cingulata; family Chlamyphoridae; genus Cabassous; species Cabassous unicinctus. The sequence goes on from JAQZBX010024816.1 coordinate 14,746, forward strand.
GGGTAGAAGTCCACAGATAGCAGGCCATAAAGTGTTAAGTTTCTTCTCTCACCAAAGTCCATTGCCACGTGTTGGAGCAAGACAGTTGCCGACATTTGCCAGAGTTCAGGCATCTTGGGTTCCTCTCTTCCCAGGGCTGCATTTCTCTCTGGGCTTAGCACCTCTGTTTCCTCCACAAGGTCAGCTGTAGACTATCAGGCAAATGTCTTGCTTCTCTTCTCCTGGGACCTTCTCTCCAATTCAAAACTCCAGCATCAAAACTGCTTCTCAAAAACTGTTCCCTCTGTCCTTTGCCTTGCCTTTTATATTTGATTCCCCCACCCACCAAGGGGTGGGGCTCAATGCCCCACTGACATGGCCCAGTCAATGCCCTAATCATAACTTAATCATGCCCAGATTCACAGATTAGTTTACAAGGATGATCCAGTTATGTTTTTGGAATTCATAATTACATCAAATTGCCAAATGGCTACATTCCACCCTCTGAAATCCAAAAATACATTACAATATTCAAAAAACTTAAATCAGTAACAATTCAAGTACAAAATCATATCATAGGCAGTTTAAAGAAATACACTTTGTCTTCAGGCAAAATCCCATCTGTTGTAGACCTCTGAAACTTACAAAACCATTTAACTGCTTCCAATACACAAATGGAAAGACAAAGGATAAACATTTTCATTATCATAAGGAGAAATTGGGATGTTAAACATGAGTCATGGATCATCTACAGTTCAATAAACCTTCAGGGCATCCTCCATTCGATTTCAAAGTCTGAGAGTCATTCTTAAGATGATGGTTTCTCCTCCTTGGGGCCACATGGGGACCCACCCTTTCCACAGGCTTGCCCAAGGGCCATTTTCTTGGTTCCACCCTCATCAAGCATCTGGGTGTCAACCAAGCTCCAGACCTCACCCTCCAAGAGTTTTGGGGTGATTGCCACACTTTACCCAATCTTTGGGTTAGAGTTTTAGCCCCCCTAGTACAGTGAGGTGAAGACAACATTCCCCCTAACCTTTGGCATACAGGTTCAACCCTCTCAGAGCAATGGGTTGACCACCTGGCTTTCTCTAATCCATGGGGGACAGGTACACCCCTCTCAGACCTATGGGGTGCTGACCTTAACTGCCCTAATCTTTGAGGAATGTGCTCCACCCTTTCTGCACCCTGGGATGGCAAAACTCTCCCAGAACATTGGGTGGGGACATCCACCCTCTTCAACTGCTGGGGAAAACTCACCCTCTCTGTACACATGGGTGGGGCTCCTCTCTTGGCCCAAGGAGATGTCTTAATTCCAGATCTCTGCTTCTACGGTTTTCTTCTTAAAGCTGTTTCTCCTTCAATCTCTCCTTTCCATGTCCTTTTTTATCCAAGCTGACATTGGTTTTGTTCATACAGCACTCTCAAAAACGTTGTTGGTTTAGCATGCAAGAAGCAGGGGTCCAAGCCATCAGACAGACTTTCCACAAGTCTTTCTAAGATAAATGCATCTTCAATTCTGATTTACAAGTTCCAGGTTTAGCTAAGTCTTCAAATGGGATACTTTCATCTGGAAACTTGATTTCCGGAAACTTGGAAGTTCTGGAATATGTTTCTGTTTTCTTTGTGCCCAAAAGTTCAGTCATTAGCATATTTCTTTCAACTAGCATTTTGCTATAAGCTGAAAGGAGAAGCCAAGCCGCATTCTCTGAGTTTACTTTGGAAAATTCTTCTGCTAATTGCTCACATTCGCCATTTCCAAATTCTGTCTTCCATATAACAACAGGAGTTAATCTTTCTAAGTTCTCTGCAATTTTAAAACAAAACATTTAAAACATGGATCGCCTTTCCTCCAGTTTCCAATAATAACTTCATCATTTATTTCTAAGGCATCATAGAAAGTCTCTTTAGTGTCCATATTGCTATCAACAGTCTCTTCAAAGTGACCTAGGCCTTTTCCATCAAGTATTTCACAATTCCTCCAAAAAATACCCCTTACCCATTTATAAAACCGTTCCAACATTTTGGTATATGCAAAAGCACTTCTCCACTCCTTGGTAACAAACTTTATTAGTCAGGGTTCTCTCAGGAAACAGAATCAACAGGAGATATCTGTCAATAATATGAGATTTTAAAAGAGTCTCTCATGCGACCGTGAGGATGCACAAGTCCAGTTTCCGCAGGCAAGCTGCAAACCAGGGGCTCCGATGAAAGTCCGATGAAAGGTCCTTGATGAGTTTCTGGGAGATGTTGCCTGTCCAACGACGAGCTGGGATATTCTCTCTGAATGTTGAAATCACTTCCCCTTTTAAGGCATTCAACTGATTGGATAAAAGCATCACCCATTTATGATGTAATCTCCCTGATTGATGCAGATGTAATCAGCCATCCACAAGTAAACTCACTGGTGATTGAAGTTCTTAAATGCTCTTGTGTTACAATTAGCCCAATGCTTGCTGAAACAAACACCTGGACACAATTACCTGGCTGAGTTGACACATTAGCTTAACCATCACAGCTTACCTTCCAGATATGAGGGCTAAGGGCTAAGAGCAAAGCCAATTGCAAAGATAGTGAAACACCTTTTTTGCTTAGGTTTTCTTAGTTCAGTTAGTTCCTGACACTCAAGAAAATCTCTGTCAAATCTCCATATGGATACAAACTCAAGAAACAGACATCTCAGGGAATCCCAGAGTTAACATTTTAAAATATTAAAATGTAGAGTGTGCAACAGAAGATTGCAAGACAAACAAAGAAACAGGAAATGATGGTCCATCCAAAGGAAGAGGATAAAATTCCAGAAAACATCAATGAAGAAGACCAAATATGGACAGTGGACAATGACTTCTAAAAAATGTTCTTTAAAAGACACTTAAAAATGGTTTTGTGAGATATGAATACGATGAAGCATGTTTTCCTCTTCTTCATTTTTTTTTCATTAATAAGGAGAACTTGGCTATGTCACTTAAGTAAACTGTGTTCATCTGTGTATCTTTCTGAAAACTGGAGGAACAATTGAGTTTGTTGTTGGAATTAGGTGAGATAAAAGTGTCTGGACAGAACTTTTTAGGAGAAATGCCTCCATAACTTTTTTAGGTACCTTTGGTCCATTATTTTATTTTTTGAATTTTAAATAAAGTTTGAATTTAAAAAATGATCTTCAATATGATCAGGTAGATGAAAAAAATACAGAGAAAGAATTATAGGATATTAGGAAAACAGTTAATATACTCCAGAAGATGAAGGAAATATAGAAAAAGAACTAAAAGATATTGGATAAACAATGAATATCAGAATCTCAATAAAGAAACATATGGTGCTGGGAAAACTGGATCTTAATATACAAAAGAATGAAGGTGGACCCCTACCTCACATCATACACAAAAATCAACTCAAAATGGACCAAAGACCTAAATATAAGAGCCAGAACCATAAAACTCCTAGAAGAAAGTGTAGGGAAGTATCTTCAGGAGCTTGTGTTAGGCAATGGTTTCTTAGACTTTACAAACAAAACACAAGCAACAATAACAAAAACAACAAATAGATAAATGGGGCTTCATCAAAATTAAAAACATTGTGCATCAAAAGACTTTATCATGAAGTAAAATGACAACTTACACAGTGGGAGAAACTATTCGGAAACCATAAATCCAATAAAGATTTAATATTCAGAATATATAAAGAAATCCTTCAATTCTACAACACGAAATAAAAAACTCAATTTTAAAAATGGGCAAAAGACTTGAATAGACGTTTCTTCAAAGAAGATAAACAAATGGCCAAAGAGCACATGAAAAGGTGCTCAACCTCATTAGCCATTAAGGAAATGCAAATCAAAACCACAATGAGATACCATTTCATACCCACTAGATTGCCTACTATTAAAAAAATAACACAGAAAATTACATGTGTTGGGAGGATGTGGAGAAATAGGAACATTCATTCATTGCTGGTGGCAACGTAAAATTGCACAACTATTGTGGAAGACAGTGTTGGAGTTCCTCAGAAAGTTATGTATAGAATTACCATATGATCCAGCAATCCCACTTCTAGGTATAATCCAAAAGAAATGAAAGCAGGGAATTGAACAGATATTTGCACACCAATATTCATAACAGCATGATTCACCATTGCCAAAAGATGGAAGCAACTCAAATGTTCATTAACCAACAAATGGATAAACAAAATGTGCTATATACAGACAATGGAATATTATTCAGCCATAAAAAGGAATGAAGTTCTGATACATATAACAACATGGATGAACTTTGAAGACATCATGTTAAGTGAAATAAGGCAGACTCAAAGGACAAATACTTATGATCACACTGATATGAAATAATTAAAACGAGCAAACTCATAGAATGAGAAATCTAGAATATTAGTTACCAGGAGATGGAGTGAAGTTAGGGAGTGGGGAGTTAAATTTTAAAATGCAGAGTTTCTGTTTGGAATGATGGACAATTTTTAGTAATGGATGGTGGTGATGGTAGTGCAACATCCTGAATGCCTTTAACAGCACTGAATTATATCTTTGAATGTCATTAAAAGGATAAATTTTAGGTTGTATATGTGTTACTACAATAATATTATTTAAAAATCCATGGAACTGAATGTGGCCCGAGCGTGGCACAGCGCGGAGCCGCAGAGCGGCAGCAGGAATCCCAGGACAGCACCAGACTCTGGTTCTGTTAGGCCAGCGGACCGCGCAGTTTGCACGGGCGGCATTGGGCACCTTCTGCGCCTTCTGCGCCTGCCTTCTGTGCCTGCCAGTGGGCGGAAGGAGCAGGAGCAGGGAGTATGCACCCTTGCCCAAAGCTCGCTTCCTGGGGCTGGCGCGCAAGCGCCTTGTAGAGCAAGTAGTAGCTTGCTGGTCTTGAACACGTGGCAAATATTTCAGAAAGCTGCAAGATCAAGTTGGAAAAAAAAGAACAGTTATTCTTCCAAATTCATCTGCTTCAACCATCATTCTTATTGGGAATGGACAATAGAATGTTCTCTAGCTCTAACATGATCAAAAACCTCCTTCTCTTTTGTACTTCCATGAACTTAGCCAGTCACTTTGGCTTTTCGAAAATGACAAGTTCGGTGAAAGATGCAACCAATGACGACACCAGGATATTCACAGGGATCCAGGATGGTTCCTGGATGGTTATGACAACAGGCTGCGACCTGGCCTCATAGAGCGAATAACCCAGGTGAGGATGAACTTCTATGTGACCACTTTCGGCCCCGAGTCTGACACAGAAATGGAATACACCATAGATGTGATTTTTCCACAAAGCTGAAGAGATGAGCAGCTGCGGTTTAAAGGGCCAGTGCACTGCCAAGTCTGTGGTAATGGCAGAGGACGGCTCTAGGCTGATTCAGTACCACCTGATGGGGCAGACGGTGGGCGCCAAGAATATCAGCACCAGCGCGGGTGACTGCACAATCATGGCCACACATTTCCATGTAAAAAGGAAGATCGGGAACTTTGTCATCCAGACCTACCTTTCCTGCATCAGGACGGTTTGGGGGGTAACCATGGTGCTAATAATGACAACACTCAGTATCAGTGCTCAGATCTCTCTACACAAAGTGGTTAATGCCACGACCATGGACTGTTCCTAGCTGTGTACTATGCCTTTGTGTTCTCTGCGCTGATCGAATTTTCCACCAAAAATTCAAAGAGAGGCTCAGCCTGGGCTGGCAGAAAAGACTTGGAAGCAACCAAGATATATATATATATATATATAAAGGAGTGTAAGTACATACTAAACAAATCAACAAATACTTATACTGGAAAGGTAACCCACACCCCAAATATCCCAAGGGAACAGACCTAACAGGAACCTCGAATGCATCTTCAGTCTCAGTAAAACCTTCCGAAGAGAAGAATTTTGAAAGCTAAAAGATGTAAAACAGCATCAGCAAGACTGACAAAAAATGGTCCGAATTGTTTTCACAGTCTTGTTTGGCACTTTCATCTTAGTTTATTGGGCAACATACTTGAATGGGGTGGCGGCAAGCGGCTGGGTTCCGGATCTCCAAGAGAGCCATATTTCCAGCAAACTGGTACACACGACAGGCTGAGTGCAAAGGAACTTTCCCTATTTGGGCAATATCTTTCAGGAAAATTTTGCATGTTTAATAATACCTACAAATAATATTGCCTTGATTGTTTCTATATATAACTTCAGAGATGTCACATTGATAAGTAGAGCATACAACTTTCTAGAAAAACAGGAGAAATGACTCCGACACTCAGATGCTCAGCAACTTACATTGATAGTTTACAAACAAGATAAGTATATTTTTAAACTGTCCAGCCCACTGTTCCACAGAGGTATTTCAGTCTCTGCTTTCCTGTGTTCCTGTTTTGAATCCCCAGATAGGACATTCAAAGCAGGCTCTGCTGACTGAATTCACTGAAAAAAAGCACCCCAACTTCCCTTCCCTTTTCCCTTGAAACAGTTAACAGGGAGGAACATGTCTGTTCCCCTCTCAGTCAGCTGCAGTGAGCCACGGGTTTTACCCCAGCTTACTATCTTGGGAGTGGGGGAGCAGAGCCCTTCCCAGGCTGCCACCGGGGCTTGGTAACTCACGTTTGTCATTTTGGCTTCCTTGTCTCTCTCTCACCCTCTTGGGAGTTGTGTAGCACTGTTCTGGTCTGCTGACCCCAAAAGCAAGTCCCTCAGACAGATTTTGGCTCTTTCTCCATTGTTTTTGTGAGAACACTCAGCTCTGCCTGCTTGTCCATTGCCATCTTCCCACAATCTCCATAATACTCTTTTTTTTTTTTTTAAGATACTTAGATACATAAATGTTACACAAAAAATATAAGGATTCTCATACTCCCCACTTCCCACACCTACCACAACCTCCCACATAAACATCCTTCATTAGGGTGGCACATTAATTGCAATTGATAAACACATCCTGGGGCTTTGCCATTAAGCACGGACCATAGCTAACATTGCAGACCACACTCTCCCACACAGTTCTGCATGTTATATGATGATATAAATTGGCCTATATCTGTCGATGCAATGTCACTCAGGACAATTCCCAAGACCTGACAAAGCCCCTGTACTGTCTTAATGACATCATTTATTGAAAAGTAGAGAGAGGAAAAAAATTTTAAAGCAGATCAAAGAAAAGAAAAGTAGACACATTTCCTGCAAAAGAAGTAACAATTAGACAGGTAGCTATTTTCTTACAGAAATAAATGAAAGTAGAAGACAATAGAATATTTTCAATATTTTGAAATGAAATTTAAAAACTGACAAATTAACATTCTAATGCAGCAAAAGTACTCTTCACAGAAGGTGAAATAAATATTTTGAGACAAAGTAAGAACTGAAAGAAATAGCAGAAAAATTATACTTAAAACAATATTGAAGAGTATTCCTCAAACAGAAGAAAATGTCCCTAGATGGACCTAGATGGAAACTTGGAGATGTAAGAAGGAATGGAAAGCATGGAAAAGGGTTAAAATATGGTTAAATAGAAGCAAATATTGACTGAATAATGATAATAATGTCTTGTGGGATTCAAATAAATATAACAATACTTGTCATTTCTGTTTATATTTGTGTTTTTATTTTTATTTTTTAAAGATACTTAGATTACATAAATGTTTCGTAAAAAGTGTAGGGTATTCCCATATACCCTGCTCCTTCACCTCCCACATTTTCCCACATTAACAACATCCTTCAATAGTGTGGTACATTCATTGCAATTAATGATACAATTTGAAACATTGCCACTAAGAATAGATTATAGTTAACATTGTAGTTTACACTTTCTCCCACTCAATTCTGTAGGTTATGGCAAGATATATAGTGGCCTGTATTTGTCATTGCAATGTCATTCAGGCCAATTCCCAAGTCCCAAAAATGCTCCCACATTACCCCTGTTTTTCCCTCTCCCTGCCCTCAGAACCTCCAGTGGTCACTGCCTCCACATCAATGATATAATTTCTTCCATTACTAGAATTACAATAAATATATAGAAGTATACCAGTAAGTCTATTTTAGTCCATAGTTCATTCCCCAATCCTGAGGATTTTGAGATGGTGATGTTCACTCCACCTCTAACTGAGAGAGGGCTGTGATCCATTAGGACCGATGGATGGGACTCTTTTGCTTGCAGTGGTAGACTCTCTCAGTTACCTGGTATGATAGTTGTCCATCATCACCTCCTTGTTAGTTGTCCCGAGTGAGACCAATGAACTGGAGAGAAGGTGTTGCAACTCCATTGAGATTCAAGTTACAGCTGGCACATGGACAGCCCAAAGACTTAATTCTGTTGGATGTACACTTACCAACTCTAGTACTAATTATAGGTTCAAATACAAGAATAGAAGAGCCATGTGTAGTTAAACCACAACTGAGTCCAACTCTGTAACCCAAGAGAGCATAATTCCAAAGTAGGGCCCACTGGCAAGCCACCAAATTCCTGAGCTATTTGCCCTGACTATAGTGTCTGGATGTCTCCAGTGCCCTCAGGAACCCCGCTATTTGGGGTAGTATCTACCTGGGCAGTCAAAGAGATCTTGCTGAGATGTGCATAAGCATAACCTCTCTGGAATGACCTCCCAACTCATTTTGAAGTCTCTTAGCCATATAAACTCATTTGTCTTTCCCCTTTCTCCCATTTGGTCAAGGTCTTTTTCCAGTTGCATTGCTCGTTGGTGCTTGGTAGTAATCCCTTGGAGCCAGGGAGACTCATCCTGAGAGTCATGTCCCACGCTGGTGGGAAGTTAATGTATTTATGTGCTGAGTTCAGCTTAGAGTAAGGCCATATTTGAGCAACAAGCAAGTTCTCAAGAGGCAACTCTCAGGCACCCTACAACACTAGGCTGTTTCCATTTCAAGAGTAAAGGTTCATAAGCACAGTCATCAATATCAAGGGCTTGTCAATGGACCATCCTCCTTTACTAGTCATTGCCCATGTACTCAGGGTATTCTTGGCATTCCATTAGACAATGTGGCAGAGCTCCCCAGGATGGGAGTTTGATATTCATTCAGTTATTGTGTAACTCTCCACCCACCGTGACAATGCCCCATGAACATCTGAACACATTTGTATGCCTTATATTATGCCCAGGTGAGCTTCCTCCCATGTATCCACCATTACTGACACCATGTACCAATGATCCTCCCCTGCCAAAGTTGTAAACCTTCTGTGATCCAAAACATCTTCAAAAATGAAGCTAGTAAAAACCCAGATATAATTAATGAGAAAATGAAATGCTAATGATAGTTTTAAAAATAAGAAATAAAATACAAAAAAATATTGTTTAAATAAAAAAAGTTTGGGATAATTGAAACTAATGAAAAAATATTTAAAAATATTTTTTGACATTTTGCCTTTCATCACTGTAAGATCTGTTGTCTTATGTGTACAGTGACATTTTCTTCCATTTATTCCCCCAGTGTCTTACTTTTTTCATTTTGTCTTTAAAGAAGTTTTTTACAGAAAAGCCATATACTGAATACAGGGGACTCCCATACACCCAATATCCCCCCCACACTTCCCCTTTCCCCTATTAATAATATTTTATATGTGGATGGTATGTTTATTACAGCTGATGTACAAATATTGAAACATAGCTACCAACCATGGTTAATGGTTTACATTATGATTTACATTTTGTTCCATACACTTTTATAAATTTTGATGTAATTTAACATGGACTGTATCCATTATAGCAAGATCATGTAGAACACTTCCATTGACCCCAAAATGCCCCCTGTTCCATCTGTTCTACTCCTCCCTCCCACTCCCCTCGGAACCTATGGCAACCACCAGGCTTCACTCCTTGAAGGACAAGTTTCATAGTTACTTGCAACAAGAGGGCTTGGCACACTGGTGTCCTATTGGACACTGCCAATGCCCTCAAAAGACTCTTGTCCTTCTATTTGAGAACAGAGTGGGCCTCCCCAGGATGGGAGTCCACCACCTTGCCACTAATTATGTGGGTCTCCACCCACTGATATAACACACTATGGCAAAATGAACACTTACACACTCCCTAGAAGCCTGCCCCAGGTGAGCCCTGCCCCAAATTCCCCACACATCCAACACTCCAAATCAGCAACCCTCACTTGCCATATTGCTAACAGACCATTTCCAACATTCTAGTTTCAACCATGTACCCACCAATCCCCAGTGTTCACCTGCTCCCTCCCCCAACCCTCCCCCTAGTTCCACGGACAGTCCAACCCACACTCCCCATCCCACTCCCCTGAAAAACCAGCACCGCCCAACCAAACAGTATCATTATACCACTGTCATGCCCCTCCCCTGTACAACTACTCACTTTCACCTTATCATAGGTTTTGTGCACATGGGCATAGCTCACAACCTTCTTCTCCCTTTCTACTTCCTGGAAACCTATCTTCTAGACTCTAGCTCTGTGAGTCTGCTCAATTTGCTTAATTAACATCAGTGAGGCCATGTAATATTTGTCCTTCAGTGCCTGGGGTGCTTCACTCAACATAAGATCCTCAAAATTCATTCATGTTACCCTGAGTGTTAGTACTGTATTTCTTCTTACATCTGAGTAATATTCCATTGTATTTATATATACCACAGTTTGTTTATCCATTCTTCTGTTGAAGGGCATTTGGTATGATTCCAACTTTTGGCAACAGTGAATAATGCCGCTATGAATATTGGTGTGCATATATCTGTTTGTATCCTTGCTTTCATTTCTTCTAGGTATATAACCAGCAGTGGAATTGCTGGACCATATGGCAGTTCTATATTTAGTTTTCTGAGGAACTGCCAAACTGTCCTCCACAATGTTTGCACTATTCTACAATCCAACCAGCAGTGGGTGAGGGTTCCCATTTTTTTAAAATTTTATTTTTGCTTGTCCATTTTTTAAGTGGGTTGTTTGTCTTTTTATTTTCAAGGCATAGGATTTCTTTATATATGCAGAATATTAGGCCCCTATCAGATATATGGTAACCAAATATTTTCTCCCATTGAGTAGGCTGCCTTTTCACTTTCTTGACAAACTCCTCTGAGTTGCAAAAGTTTTTAATTTTGAGGAGGTCCCATTTATCTGTATTTTCATTCACTGCCCGTACTTTGGGTGTGAAGTTCATGAAACCATTTCCTATTATAAGATCCTGCAGATGCTTCCCTATATTATCTTCCAAGATCTTTATGGTCTTGGCTCTTAGATTTAGATCTTTGATCCATCTTGAGTTAATTTTTGTATAAGGTGTGAGAGGGTGTTCCTCTCACATATTTTGGATATGGATATCCAGTTCTTCAAGTACCATTTGCTGAAGAGGTCATTCTTTCCAAGTTGAATGGGCTTGATCACCTTGTCAACAATCAGTTGACTGTATATGCGAGGGTCTATATCAGAACTCTCAATTCGTTTCCATTGGTCAGTATGTCTCTCCTTGTGGCAATACCATGCAATTTTGACCACTGTAGCTTTATAGTATGTTTTAAAGTCAGGTAGTGTGATCTCTCTTATTTTCTTTTTCTTTTTCAATATGTCTTTGGCTATTTGGGACCACTTGCCCTTCCAGATTAATTTCATAGTCAGTTTTTCCAATTCAGTAAAAAATGTTGTGATGATTTTTATTGGGATTGCATTAAATCTGTAGGTCAGTTTGGGTAGGATAGACATCTTAAGGATGTTTAGTCTTCCTTTCAACAAACAAGGAATATTCTTCCATTTATTTTACATCTTTGATTTCATTTAACAATATTATGTAGTTTTCTTCATATAAGTCATTTACATCTTTCGTTAAATTTTTTCTTAGGTATTTGATTCTTTTAGTTGAATTGTAAATGGGATTTTTTTTTCTTGATTTCCTCCTCAGATTGCTCATTATTATTGTACAGAAATGCTACTGATTTTCACACATTGGTCTTAAAACCTGTGATGTTTCTGTGCTCATTTATACGCTCTAAAAGCTTAGTTGTAGATTTCTCTGGGCTTTCTATGTCTAGTATCATGTCATCTACAAATAGTGAAATTTTTACTTCTTCTTTTCCAGTTTGGATGCTTTTTATATCTTTTTCTTCTCCAAGTGCTCAAGCAAGAACTTCTAACACAATGTTAAATAGGAGCAGTGAAAGTGCACATCCTTCTCTTGTTCCCGATCTTAGAGGAAAAGCTTTTAGGATTTCTCCATTGAATAGGATGCTATCTGTGGGTTTTTCATATATACCCTTTATCATGTTAAGAAAGTTTTCTTCTACTCCTACCTTTTGTAGTGTTTTTATCAGGAAAGAGTGTTGAATTTTGTCAAATGCTTTTACTGCATCTATAGAGATGATCATTTGATTTTTTCCTTTTGATCTGTTTATATGGTGTATTACATTGATTGATTTTCTTATGTTAAACCATCCTTGCATATCAGAGATGAAACCCACTTGGTCATGGTGTACAATTCGTTTGATATGTTGTTGAATACAATTAGCAAATATTTTGCTGAAGGTTTTAGCATCTAAGTTCATTGGAAACATTGGTCTATAGATTTCTTTTCTTGTGGCGTCTTCATTTGGTTTTGGTATTAAGGTGATGTTGGCATTATAGAATGAGTTAGGCAATGTTCCCTCCACTTCTATTTTTTGGAAGAGTTTAAGCAGGATTGGTATTAGTTCTTCCTGGAATGTTTAGTAGAATTCACGTGTGAAGCCATATGGTCCTGGGCTCTTCTTAGTTGGGAGGTTTTTAAGGATTAATTCTATCTCATTACTTCAGATTGGTCTGTTGAGTTCATCAATTTCTTCTTTCATCAATGTGGGCTGCTTGTGTTTTTCCAGGAATTTGTCCATTTCCTCTAAATTACCCATCTTGTTGGCATATAATTTTTAGAAGTATTCTCTTATGATACTCTCTATTTCTGTGGGGTCAGTGGTGATATCACCTTCTTTGTTTCTCATTTGATATATAGCATCTTCTCTCTTTTTTTTTCTTTGTTAATATAGCTAAGGGTTTGTCAATTTTATTGATCTTCTCGAAGAACTAGCTTTTGGTTTTGTTTATATTTTCCAGTGTTTCTTATTTTCCATTGCATTTAGTTCTACTCTAATCTTTGTTATTTCCTTTTTTCTACTTCCTTTGGGATTAGTTTGTTGTTCTTTTTCTAATTCCTCCAGGTGTGCAGTTAAGTCTTTGATTTTAGTTCTTTCTTCTTTTTTAATAAAGACATTTATGGCTATGAATTTTCTTCAGTACAGCTTTTGCTGCGTTCCATAGGTTTTGATATGTTGTGTTGTCATTTTCATTCATTTCAAAGTAGTTAATGATTTCTTTTGCGATTTCCTTCTTTACCCACAGTTTGTCCAAGAGTGTGTTGTTTAACTTCCATATCTTTGTGCCTAATCTGGTTCTCTGTCCTTTACTGATCTCCAGCTTCATTCCATTGTGATCAGAGTAGTTACTTTGTATAATTTCAATCATTCTGAATTCATTGAGAGCTGTTCTGTGGCCTAGCATGTGGTCTACCCTGGAGAATGATCCATGTGCACTTGAGAAGAATGTATATCCCACTGCATTTGGGTGCAATGTTTGTATATGTCTATTAGGTCCAGATCCTCTAAGGTATTATTCAAAGTCTTTTTGTTTCTTTATTGATTCTCTTTTGAGATGTTCTGTCTAAGATAATAATGGTCTATTAAAGTCCCCCACTATATTTGTAGAGGCATCTATTTCTCAACTTAGTTTTTCTAGTGTTTGCATCGCATATTTTGAGGTGCCCTGGTTAGGTGCATAAATGTTTATGATTGTTCTTTCTTCTTGATAGATTACCCTTTTTCTTAATATAAAGTGTCCATCTTTGTCTCTTATACTAGTTTTGCATATAAAGTCTATTTTGTCTGATATTAGTATACCTACTCCCACCCTTTTTTGGTTATTGTTTGCTTGTAAGATTGTTTTCCAGCCATTCACTTTCAGCCTCTTTTCATCCTTGGGCCTAAGGTGGGTTTCTTGTAGACAGCATATAAATGGGTCATATTTCCTTATCCATTCTGCCAATCAGTGTCTCTTGACTGGTGAGTTTAATCCATTAACATTCATTGTTGTTACTGTCAAGGAATCACTTACATTAGCCATATTTTCTTTTGGTTTATGTATACCATAAGTTGTTTTTATTTCTCTTTTTATATTTTTAGTTGGTCTAACACTCTTCTCCAACTCTTTCTCTCCTGTTTTTTTCCTTTCATCCTGCAGAACTACCTTCAGTATTTCTTGAAGCACAGGTTTCTTCTTGACATACTCTTTTAATTTCTGTTTATCTGTGAATATTTTGAACTCTCCCTCATTTTTGAATGCCAGTTTTGTTGGATAGAGAATTTTTGGCTGGCAGTTTTTCCTTTTAGTACCTTAACTATGTCATACTACTGCCTTCTTCCCTCCATGGTTTCAAATGAGGAACTCAACACTTAATCTTATTGAGCTTCCCTTGTATGTGATAGATCTCTTTTCTCTTGCTGCTTTCAGTATTCTCCCTTTGTCTTGAGCACTAGACAATTTGACAAGTATTTGACTTGGAGTAGGCCTTTTGGGAGTTATACTGTTTGGAGTGTGCTGTGCTTCTTGGATATATACATCCATCTCCTTCAATAGGGTTGGGAAGTTTTCAGCCATTACATTCTCCAACTCTCCTGCTATTCCCTTTCCCTTCTCTTCTTCCTCTAGGATGCCAGTAATGCATGTGCTTGTGCATTTCAGGTTGTTGTTCAAATCCCTGAGCCCCTGCTGTATTTTTTCTATCTTTTTATCTATTTGTTCTACTATCTGTTTGATTACAGCTATACTGTCTTCCACATCACGGATTCTTTCCTTCGCATATTCAAATCTGTTGTTATGTGCTTCCATTGTATTTTTGATGTCTTATATTGTGCCATACATCACCATCATATCCGTTATCTTTTTATGTATGTTTACAATTTTTTCAGTATGTTCTCCCATTGTCTTCTTAATAACCTTAATCTCTTCCTTCACTTTATTAAGTTGATTCATCATATTTTTTTTTATATCTCTGTTTAGTTGTTCCATATTCTGCATCTCCTCCTGTTTTTTAGTTTGTTCATTGGACTGGCCATATCTTCCTGTTTCTTAATATGGGTTGTAATTTTTGGTTGGTTTCTAGGCATTTGTTTATCTTTATGGGTTTTTTTTCAGTTGATTAGCTTCTCTTTCTAATCTAGGGTTTTATTTTGTTGCTGTTTTTGTGT
>JAQZBX010024817.1:0-29925 GCA_029593785.1 Cabassous unicinctus
CTAGGCATAGGGGTACATGGCAAGTGGCCATAACATCTCAGATTTATTTTTATTTCTATTTATTATTAAAGTTTTGGCATATTTTCAAATTTGCTATTCCATTTGAATTTATAGTTTGCTGTAAGTAATTTCTAGAATAAAAGAAGAATATAAACAAAGAGAAGCAGAGTCTACAGTGGACTTTGTCATCCAATTTACTCAGTGTCAAGTTCTAACTACATACCAGGCATGTGAATGCTTTCTCTTAAATGTATTCAGTCCACATAACTATTATGCAAGGTAGACATTGTTATCTTCATGTTAGAGTAAAGCAAACTGAATTTCAGATAAATTACAAATGCTTTAAAAGGTCAGAGTCACTAGGTAGAAAATTTGGTTTAAACCCAGATTTGTCTCTCTCCAAATTATGTTTTATACAATATGGCAGATTCTCTTTACCTCTGGTGCATTACATTTCTAATCTGTAGATTATTAATCAAATAGATGACTTCCCCTCCTTTCCAAGAGATTGGAAATGCAGAATTGCCATTGGTCTAAGAGCATTTATCCTGCTGCACTAGTTACTAGTTTCCACCCTGTGAGGGTGAACCAGTCAGCCATTTCAATGGAAGTCAGGATTGAAACGGCAGTTATGTAGGAAGGAGTTGTGGAAAGTTGTTCTGTCTGATGGTTTGGACCCCTGTGAAGTACATGAAAAGCTGGCAATTTTTTTCTAAATTTGTATGAGTGGACCCACTGCCAGTCTGGACTGAAAGAGACAGGGAAAGGACAAATTGAAGGAAGAATAACTTCAAGGGCAGAACCATGGAAGACGACGTCTGGACTGAAGATATCTCCTCAGGCCAAGAGAGCAGGCCCACCCAAGTGTGTGGAAAGGGTGGGTCTGTACCTGACTTGGATAAGGTGGGCCTTCCACACGGTTGTTCTGGGAGAGTGTTCCCACCCCTATGCTTGGAGATGGTGGGGCCCTTGTCTCTGCATTTGTGTAGAGCCTGGCTGCCATCCTGATGTTTAGAGAGGATGGGGTCTATGTCCTGGAGTTCATGGAGAGCCTGGCCACCATCCTGATGCTCAGAGAGGGTTGGACCTATGTCCTAGGGTTTTCAGAGTGCCTGGCTGCCATCCCTGTGCTCAGAGAGGGTGGACACTTTACTGCAAAGTTCGAGGAGAACATGGCCATTGTACAAGCACTTGGAAGGGTGGGGTTGCCACTTCATAAGGTCTGGAGGATAAAGTCTCTATCCGTAGAAAACTCTCAGACCTTGAAATCTAATGGAGTTCGCCCTACTGGGTTTTGGAATTGTTTGGGACCTTTGACCCCTGTTTTCCTTCCAGTTTCTCCCTATGGGAATAGGAATGTTTTTATCCTATACTTTCCCCTTCATTGTATATTGGAAGCAGATAATTTGTTTTCTAGGCTTCACAAATCCATGAGCAGGGGGTAATTGTGCCCCAGGACAGATCACACTGATAACAGATTTTGTTGAGACTTCTTGCTTAGCATTGCTACTGAAATGATTTAAGGCTTTTGGGATGTTGTGATGGAATGAACATATTTTGTACAGAGGGTAGAATATGGTGATTTGGAATTGTGTGCTACCCAAGAAAAATGTGTTCTTAAACTTAATCCTTTCCCATAGGTGTGAACCCATTGTAAATAAGATATTGTGAGGTGGTTACTTCAGTTCAGATGTGGCCCCCCTCAACCAAGATGGGTCTTAACCTCATTACTGGAGTCCTGTACAAGCAGAATGAACTTCAGACAGATAGAGAGAAAGCTACAGGAAGGAAGAAGCTGAAATTCAATGGAAACAGGTAGAGAAGAGAGAGGCCAGGAGAGGTTGCTGTGTGCATGGCCTTGTGACAGAGGAGACAGGGACCAAGGATCGCCAGCAGCCAGCCTTATAATGCTAGTCTTTGGAAAGAAACCATTGCCTTGATGACACCTCGATTTGGGTTTTCTCTTAGCCTCAAAACTGTGAGCTAAAAAATTCCCTTTGTTTAATCCAACCCATTTCATGGTATCTTCTTGAGCAGCCAAGGAAACTAGAACACAACCTCCCTCGTTTTTTATTTGTTCTTAAAATGGTACACATTTTGCAGTTGAGAATTATTGAGCCAACATATGGTTTCAATTAAACAATTTCAATATTTCATTGTGAAAAGAAGAAGGAAAAGAAAGCACAAACCATGCTTTGTGCTTTTGCAAATGTTTTTTAATAAAATATATGGAGTGAAGGGTCTAGAGTTAAGTAAAGACACATTTATATTTGTTTATTTTTACCTTCACTGTTGATCATGCCTAACAGAGAACTGCACACATAGCTTTCATTCAGTTGCTTTTATGATTTCCCAGAAGTTTGGGGCACAATTTACCAGAATTTCATACTCTAGCTTATTGAATCTGTCTATGGCCTTGTGGTGGCTCAGTAGCTGCCAGCTTGAGTTGTCTCTTTGTCCCTAAGGAATGTAAGGATTTAATATACTGCTCCCATTTCACTGGAAGAGAGATTCATCTCTCCAGGTAGGTCTTGCCTCTGAAATATTTCAGATTGGGAATTGCTGAATTTCAATTAGATTGTAGTTATCCACATCCAAACCAGATTGGGAAAGCCTGATGAGGTAAATTAGAGACAATAGCTGACGGTAGATTATAAGAAAATTCTAACTTTTCAAGAAGGTTTGGCCAGAGTAGAGGAATCTCTGTCATATGACTACAATGTTAACAATTATGGTCATAATTTGTGTAGGACTTCCATTTCACAGTGTTTTTGAATACACTATTGGTTGTTATCTTCATAATTAATCTTTTGAGGTAGGAATTATCAATATATTAATATATAGGTATGGGAAACTTGGTTCAGGGAAGTTGTGATTTGCCTTAGTGACAGTTGGTAACTGATATCACAGACTATATATTCTATTATTTTCCTTTTGAGACTTGGCTTTTGTGATGTCAGACTCTCCTGGCTAGTTTTCCTCTTCTTCTAGCTATCATTCTCAAAGGTCTGGCCATATTCATTTTCATTTTTTCTTTTTTACTGGACCTCATATATTGAGGCGCTTTGGGGGCATGTTCCTGAGTGATTTTTTTTTTTTTCTTTTAAACAGCTTAAACATTAAAAAAAATATATTTTTAAAGGAGCTTTAGATTACGTACATGTTATATCGAAAATATAGGAGGATTTCCATATACCCCACCCCTGCCCCCTTCCATACTTTCCCCCATTAGCAACATTTTTCATTGGTGTGGTACATTTGTTACAATTGATGAACACATTGAAGTATTGCTATTAAGCATGGTCTATAGTTTATATTATGGTTTTTTACACTTTGTGCCACACAATTTTATAGGTTTTGACATAATATACATCACAGCTTGTATCTATCTGGTAGGGATAATCAGGATATTTGGTTTCAATTTCTGAAAAAAAATTCACTGTACTGACAATGATTAGGTCCATGATAACAAATGTAATTCTCCATTTACACTACTGGCTTAATAATATATGATAGATTAAATATTTTCCACAAAGTACCTGCTGATAAATGACACAACAAATAGCCATAGGCTATAAACATATTACATTTTTTACAAGCTTCATAAATTTGTCAAACCAAGACTTTTTCTACTCAGCCCATACTTTTACCACCATCAATATAACACAGCTTAGCATACTCCACTTAGATTATTCTGAATTGTGTTTTCTAAACATTGAAACTACCCTTGCCTGTAGATATTCCACACATACTATTCAGTCTAATTGTTCAATTACTTTGAACTCAGCATTGATTCCTTGAATTTATATTGAGTAATATTGGTAACATCTCTTGACTCATCAAGAGCCATTACAAACCACTTAAAATCATTTGCCTTGATTTTTTTTTAGTTAATTAATTTAGTTAGAGCCTGCTGCAAGCAAAAATATTCACAGATTTCTTTCTGGCATCTTATTTGACCCTTAGCCTGCTAACCTTGGCTTCTTCATCCTTCAATTTTTTTTTTTGGGGGGGTGGGTGTTGAATAAGAGGGGAGTGGTGAAGGAGTTTTTCCTCACTGGTATTGTAAAAGTTTACTTCACTTTCTCTGGTTCTGGCAAGTTCTTACATATCACTGTTTCTTTCATAAGTACATTTTGTAAATTTATTTTTAAAGATGTTTAGATTTCATAAATGCTACAGCAAAAATATAGGGGATTCCCATATACCCCACCACCTCCCCCTCTCCCACTTTCCCCCATTAACAACATCGTTCATAATGTGGTACATTTGTGACAATTGATGAACACGTATTTAAGCATTGCTATTAACCATGGTCTATAGTTTACATTATAGTTTACAGTTTGCACTGCACAATTTTAAAGATTTTGACAAAATTTATAATGGCCTGTATCCATCATTCCAATGTCATGCAGGACAATTCCAATGTCCCCAAAATGCCCCATGTTACACCTATTCTTCCCTCTCCCTGTCCTCAGAATCTCAGGTGGCCACTGTTTTTATATCAATGACACACGTTTTTCCATTACTAGAATATAATGTCTACTTTAATCCATAGTTGCATTCTCCCCTTATGTTTTTTCATTCCTCAATTTTGAGGATTTTGGGCTGGTGATACCCACTGTGTTTATGATTGAAAGGGGGCTTAGATCCCATGGGGCAGATGGATGGAACTGTCTTGCTTGCAGTTGTGGATACTGTCTATTTTTTGGGATGGGTGTTGTCCATCATCATCCTTTTGTTAGTTGTCCAGGATGAGCCCAATGAACTGGAGAGTAGGTGTTACAACTCTGCTGAGATTTAGAGCTCAACCAGCATATTAACAGACCAAAGATGTAAGTCTCTGGGACATATATTTAAGAGATATAGTTCTAATTAATTATAGGTTCAAATAAAAGGGGCAGAAGAGCCATGTATAGGGAAATTATAAATGAGTCTAACTCTGTTACACTGGGGAGCATATATTCCAAAGTAAGGCCCACTGACAAGGTGCTGATTTCCTGAGCTTGTCTGCCCTGCTTATAGTGTCTAGATGTCTCTAGAGCCCTCAGGAGCCCTGCTGTTTGAGGCACTGTTTACTGTGGCAGTCAATGAGATCCTGCTGAGATGTGCATAAGTATAACCTCTGGAATGACCTCCCGACTCACTTTGAAATCTCTTAGCTATAAAAACTCATTTGGGGGGATGGATGTGGCTCAAATGGTTGGGTGTCCATCTCCCATATGGAGGGACCCGGGTTTGATCCCTGGGTTTGATCCCCGGGACCTCCCGGTAAACAACAACAACAACAACAACAAAAAACTTATTTGTATTTAATATTTCCCCTTTTTGGTCAAGGTCTTTCCCCAAATGCATTGCTAGTTGGTGCTTGGTAATAATCCCTCAGTAACAGGGAGGCTTATCTGGGGAGACATGTCCCACACCAGGAGGAAGGTAGTGTATTTATATGCTGAGTTTGGCTTAGAGAGAGGCCACATTTGAGCAACAAGGAGGCTTTCAGGAGGTAACTCTTAGACAATATATAATACTAGATTTTTCAATTTCACACAAAAAGGTTCATAAGCACAACCATCAATACCAAGGGCCTGGTGTAATGGTCTGTTCTCCTTCTCTAGGCGCTGCCTATATACTTGGGGGATTCTTGCCACTCTATTAGAGAATGCAGCAGGACTTCTCAGGATGGGAATTCAATATTCTCTTGGTTATTGTGTGAGTCTCCACCCACTGAGATAACGCCCCAAGACCACTTGAACATATTAATATTCCAGAGAGGCATGCTCCAGGAGTACCCTTCCCCACACATTCCACTATCAATGACACCTCACACCAGCAATCCTCCACTGACACAGTTGTGACCCTTCTGGCATCCAAAACCTCCCCAAAAACAAAGCCAAAAAAATGAACAAATAAAAATAAAACAATAATAAAAATAAAATAATTTTTTTTCATTGTGTCTTTTATCACCATAAGATCTGTTGTCTTTTATGTACATTGACAATTTCTTCTGTATGTTCCCACAGTGTCTTATTTTTATTTGCTTTATCTTCAACAAAGCTTTAAGTTACGGAAAACTCACATAGAAAATATAGGGGATTTCCCTATACCCAACCTCCTCCACCTCTCCCACTCTCCCTTATTAATAACATTTCACATGTGTAAGGTACATTTGTTGCATTTGATGTACAAATTTTGAAGCATTGCTACTAATCGTGGTTAATGTTTTGCATTAAAGTTTATGTTTTGCACCATACGCTTTTATAAGTTTTCACAAAATTTAAAATGGCCTGTATTCATCATTGCAAGATCATGGAGCTCAATACCAATGCCTTAAAAATGCCCTTTGTTCTATCTATTCTTCCCTTTTCCTCCCCTTGGAACCTATGGTGACACTAAGTTTCAATTTTTGAGGAATAAGATTCATAGTTACATGCAATAATACTGAGGGCTTGACATATTGGTCTGTTTTCTTTTATTAAATTGACTATTGATGTCTCTCCCAATATTCTCAACTCTTTGAGCAACTGTTTTGGCTGAAAGGCTAATAGTCTTCCAAAATTTTTCTCTGAACACAATTATTTGACTGTTGCAGTTAAACTTGATTTACTTAACTACCCATTGGCAAATGGCTTTCCTTGTTGGACTGGCTAGCAAATGAGCTACTTGGAAATTCATTTTGATTGTATCCTTGTTTTTATTTAAAAAGTTTTTTGAAGACATTCAAAACAAGTTTTAAATTTTCTAATAGTTTTAAATTTTCTAATAGTTTCAAATTTTCTAATTTTTCTGACTGTTGCTTTTCCATGAGTTGGGGGTATTTTGATAAGTGTTTGGGCTGGTATTGTCATCATATATCATGTTCTATACCTGTAGTGTCATTGCATAATGAACATAATGCTTTACCATCAAATTCTTAATTAGTCTGATTATTTATTAATTTCACTGATCTTTAAAATACCCATCCTTTGGTTTCATTGATTTTTCTCTATTTCTCTATTTTAGTTGACTTATTTATATTATCTCTTCCCTTCTGCTTGCTTTGGAATTAATTTGCTTTTATTTTTATAGTTTCTTGAGGTTAATGCTTAGATTGCTTTGAGACCTATATTCTTTTTCAGTCTAAACATTTAATGCACTAAATTGCCCTGTAAGCACTGTTTCGTTTATCATAAATTTTGATATCTGTGTTTTCATTTTCACTACTTTAATTTTTTTCCTAACATCCTTAATAGTTCTTCCTTGAGCTATAGTTATTTAGAAGTGTTTGTTAATTTTAATATATTTGAGATTTTTCAGGTATCTTAATATAAATGATTCCTAGTTTAATTCCACTGTGGTGAAAGAACATACCTTACATGATTTTAATCCTTTAAACGTGTTGAGATTATTTTAATTGATAAAAGATATGGTCTCATTTGGTGAATCTTCCATTTTAATTTTTAAAAAATATATGGATTCTGCTGTTTTTGGGTGGGATGTTCAGTAAATATGAATTAGGACAAATTGGTTGATAGTGTTTTTCCAGTCTTCCATGCTCAGATTAACTTTATGTCTACTTGCTCAATTACTTGGAGAGGTATATTGATTTATCAAGCTAAAACTGTGGATTTGTCTACTTCTCCCTTTTAGTTCTATGAATTTAACTAAATGGATTTGAAGCTCTGTTATTAGAAAACATACACATTTGGGATTTTATGACTTTTTGATAAACTTACCTCTTTATCATTATGTGATGTCTCTCTTTATTTCTGGTAATATTTCATTGTTCTGAAGTCTACTTTGTCTGATATTAAGATAGTCATTCAGCTTTCTTTTGATTAATATTTTCATGCTATATAATTTTTGTCTCCTTATTTTTAATATATTTATATTTAAAATGTATTTCTTGAAGATAGCAAATGGTTGCTTTTGTTTTCAATCTGACAATCTCTATATTTTCATTGAGAGGATTTACATCACTTGCATTTAATGTCATTTTTGATAACTTTGACACTAAATCTACCATACTGCTATTTGTTTTCTATTTGTCCCGTCTTTTTTTCTCTTTTCCTGTCTTTTTAAAAGATTAACTATTTTTTCATGACTGGGTTTTATCTCCATTTTTTCAGTTCTGCCTCTTTTTATATTTTAAGTGTTTGTTCTAGGGTTTTTAATATATATCTTTAACTTACCACAATCCACCTTCAATTAATATTATATCACTATATATTAGAGTAAGAATCTTAAAACATATAATTCCACTTCCCTCCTCCCATATTTTGTGTTATTATTAGCATATGTTTTACTTCTACACGTTTTCTACCAAAAGACATTGTTACTATTTTTTATTTAGACAGTGAGTTATCTTTTAAAGCAATTAAAAATAAGAAAAATTGTGTTTTAATATTTATTCTCTCTTTGACATTTCTGGAACTCTACATTTTTCTGTGTAAATACAACATCTGGTTTCTTAATTTTTCCTTCTGAAGAATTTCCTTTAACAATTCTTGTAGTGCAGGTTGGCTAGCAGTAAATACTCTCAGCTTTTGTTTGAACACTTCTCATTTTACCTTACTTATTGGAAGATATTTTTGCTTGGTATAAAATTTTGGTCTGACAAATTGTTTTTTTTTCTTTTGGTACTTGAAAGATATTATTTCACTTTCTTCTGACTTGCATGATATCTAATGAAATGTCTGCTGTAATTTTTATATCTATCTATAAAGTTTCTTTTTCTCTGCCTGCCATCAGTATTATTTCTCTCTTTATCTTTGGTTTTCAGCAGTTTAACTCATATATTTAGGTGTGTACATGTTTTTATCCTGTTTACAGTTCTCTGAACTTCTTGAACGTGTGGATTGTTGACTTTCACCAATTTTGGGAAATTCTCAGCCATATCTTTTCATATGTTTATTCTGCTTTCTTTTTCTTCTGGGAATCCAATCACACTTCTGTTAGAAACTGATATAATCCTATAACTTGAATGCTCTACTCTGTTTATCACTCTTCTTTCTCCTCTCCCCTCCTCCCTCTTCCCTCCCCTCTCTTCCCATGCCCTCTTCTCTCCCCTCCCCTTCTCTTTGTATTTCAACTTTAATTATTTCTATTGAAGTATTTCAAGTTCAATGATTCTTTCCTCAACTGTGTCCAGTCTGCTGATGAAACTCTCAAGAGATTTATGAATCCCTATTACTGTGTTTTTAAAATTTCTATCATTTCATTTGACTCTCTTCTATAGTTTCCTTCTTTCTGCTGAATTTGACCATGTGTTCATATATTTTGTCTACCTTTTCTACTATATATATATATATATATATACACATACATACATATATATATACATATATAAAAAATTGATCATAGCTATTTTAATATCCCTGTTTGATAGTTCTGACATCTGGGTCAACTCTGAGTATGTTCTGCTGATTGTTTTATCTCTTGATCATAGAGTTACCCATCCTTACATCCTTTTTTATGTGTCTTACTAATTTTTATTTGTCAGTCATCATGTGTAGAAAAACAATATTTACTCCTGAAAATGTACACACTTCTTCTTCTGCCCAGGTAGTAGTAGGAGAGACTGAGTCAATTTTGTCAGAAGTTGAGCTCAGTTTGGATTTTGTTGTTGCTAGAGTCGTTTTTAATGCACAAAATACTTCAAATTAATCCAGCAGTTAGCTATTGTTATTTCAGTCTTATTTTGGGGCATGGGGTGCTAGAGGTTCTTTCTTAATTTGTTGCTCCACCTTCATCTTTCAGCCTCTTATACAGAGGGAATTTCCTTCCAGGCTTTTATCCATCCCCTAGTAGTAGATTTCTTCTTTTGCTTTTTACTTGGTTCTGGGCTCATTTCGGTGGGATGGAATGTTCTCCTGATCCAACCTGTCTTAGTAGGGCATTTGAGTCCTGCAATAGTCAAGCAATATTAGTTTCAGCCTTTAGAAAATGGGAGAGTTTCTAAACTCATCCCTGGGGATGATTGAAGACAGAAGGAGTTTTTGGACCTTATTCTGGAGGCTCTGCCAATTTCTGACCATCTCTCCAGCATTTGCCTCTTCTTAACCCTTTTTAAAGCTGTTTGCCAGTCTGCTAGGACAAATACCACATAATGTGTTGGTTTAACAACAGAATATATTTGGGTAGAAGGCTTGCTTCTTCCCAGTAGCATTCTGGTTGGCCAGCAATCCTTGGGTTCCTTGGTTTTCCCCTCACGTAGAGATACTTCTCCTTTCTCTTCTGGGTTCCCACTGACTTACTACTTCCTACTCTTCCCTGTGGCTTTCTTCTTATAAGGCCTCCAATAATAGGATTAAGACCCATCTGCATTCAGTTAGCCACACCTTAAATAAAAGTAACATCTTCAAAAGGTCCTTTTTACAATGGTTTCACACCCATAGGAATGTTGATGAAGATTAAGAACATGTGTATATTGGGGTACATAATTCAACCTACCATAGATGGAGGGGGTGGGGGGATGGGATTGTGGCCTCTCCAGGACTAACTCATAATAGAACTCCTAAAGACAATCCTGTTACACCTTAACAAAGAAACAAGCCTCTTTCCAAAAACAATTGATAAGGTGAACCAGCAGGGCCCCTAAATGAAGACATGCAATATGCCTATGTTAGGTAATTTTTTCCTCAATGCAAATATGCAGACATCCTTCATGAAAACATGCAGTTAACTTTGGCATAATTTATTTAACCATAATGGTAAATACATTTAATATTTTATGATATAATGAAAAGGAAAATCATACACATAATTTGTGCCAGAAGCATTTCATAGGGTTATTTTTTCCTGAGACTCTAATATATCTACAGTTTTCTATTGTATTTTTATACATCCAGAATGTCACAACTCATGTGTTGCCTTCATTATTAGGTATTTTCATCTATCCTGGAAGACTGAATCACTCCTTTCTTTATTCCTTCAATGTATATGCACACACACATTTCATCTCTGTAATTCTAGCATATAGCTTAGAAGTTGGCACATAACAATCCTTATCTGGCCATTAAATGAATCAATGTTAGAAATCTGAAGCATGCTGGCAGCTCAGTTTGAAAACTTCTCTATCCTCTCTGTGCAAAGCTGATTTTATATCTTGAACCTCTGGATCTGGCATTTTTCTGGCGTGAGTATTCTCGAGCTGAATCCCCAAGGTAACCTCCTCCATGTATTCTTACTAGGCACTGAAGTTCCTTTCTAGAGAGAACAGGAAGTCTGGCACTGCTTTTGATGACACAGCCATGACATGATGTCTGGTTTCTATTAAAAATAAAACAGTAAAGGATATGATGCCAGAAAGAAAAGTATAGACAATGTCATATATAAACACTAATATATTGCTTAATATTTTAAGCAACCAGCCTTGAGGGCTGCCATGGGTCCTGGACCACAATGGATGATCATATATAAGGCCTAGTGAAAGATGAGCTAGGCAAATACCATAGGCAACCACAGACTTCTTCCATAATGGTCGTTTTAGATTTTCTGTTAAATAGTTCCAGTCAAAATAGCTAGAAATGTTGTAGCTGCGTAGTTAGAGGCAACGTAATTTCCCACTTGCGAATTAGACATCTCTTGTATTCAGATTTTTAAAGTAAAGTAGACCCAACTACCTAAATACATGATACATCCAAATTTGCCACATGTAAAAGGTATGACTTGGCCCCTATATAACCTCAGGACATTGCTGTCTTTGTGCTGCGATTTAAGATAGATCCCAAGGGGCTCCTTTACCTAAAAAATATAAGTAAATGCATTACCTAACAAATAATTGCATGCCTACTCTATGCCAGCTCTGCATGAGCTTCTGGAAAAAACATATATACATAAAATTAAGGAGCACTCAATCTAGGGGAAGGGACAGACAAGTAACTTGCAAAAACAATTGAGTGTAAGAAGAGCTTTGAGGGGGACGTACAGAGACAGGACATCTAATAGACTGGGGCAAGGGTCATAGATGCCTTTGGTAAGAGATGGTGGTGTCACAGTCCACGTGTTCACCATTAGCCACTCATTTTTTTGGGGCCCAGGAATTGGAGATGTTTAAAGTGAAATATACTGCACGGACAAATCACCTACTGCTATTATAACAGAGAGCAGTAGGGCTATGAGGCCACATTAGTAGGGGAAATTTTTGACCTACTAAAAGGGAGGGAGGGATATTAATATCTAACACTTATTCTTACTATGTGCCAGGAACTATTTCAGGAACTTTACATGTAACATCTCTTTTAATCTTCAATCAGTCCTGTAAGCTAATTATTATCTTGAGACTGAGAAGCTTCTGGAAAAGGCATTGATGAAAGTTGCAGACAAAAGAAGAGTGAGTGTGTCAGTGTAGAAAGAGCAAGGAGTGAAAATCGAGTGAGGTATGGAGAAAACATCTAGGAGTTTTCCTAGCCTTAGTACCTGTCCCTTGGACTAGAATCTGAGGCAGCATGAGTACACTGAGTATCTTGAAAAGGACCAGTTGGAAAAGATGATAGATGCAGAAAAGAGGGGTTCAGATTTGACTTCCTTAGGAAAATATCTTCTTTCTTTTCACATGGATAAAATATAATAATAATTACTATTTTTAAAAAGGGTTTACAATGTGCCAGGAACTGTTTCAGGCATTTAGCATATGTTATTTCATGTAACCCAAATAACAATTGAATGAAGAATGAGCGATAATCATGCCCATTTAACAGATGAGGAAACTGAGACTTAAGGAGGTTAAGTAACTTATCCAAGGTTCACCTCTCTAAATAGGTGGTTGAGCCAAAATTAAAAAGCCAGGCAGTCAGATTACAGAGCCCACATTCTTATCCCCAAACCAAAGAAAGTGTTAGACTATAATTGAAGACAAAACATTTCAGATTTGGTGGAAAAATCAAGGAAGAAAATTGTAGCAAGATGTGTCCTTTCAAAATTAAAATAAGTAATAAGTATTTAAAGATTTTTTTTTTCCTTTTGGGCGTTACAGACCACTGATAAATGTGTGCTGTCTCAGGCTGAGATTGGAAGCAATGCAGTGATTTCTTTTAGCTGTCATTCTGTGGTTTCCTGCAGCTGTGATTTTCCATGGATGTAGTTTTGGACTATCTTGTCAGTCTCTTCTTGATGCCAGGACCTTTAGAATGTCGAAGTCCCTCTGCATTTTCATTTTTATTTTCCCTACATTTGACTATCCCTGAAACATTTAAAATTATTACCAGTTGTGCATTCTTTGTTGTGCTAAGGCCTTGCTGCTGAGGTGATTTTTCCTTATTTCAGTTGCCCCATTCTTCTCCAATGTGGTTCTCATCCTAAGGAGAAAAAAAAAAGTGAGTCTGTCTTTTGATGATTTTGTTGATTTTTCATTGGAAGCAACCTGCAAAATTGCTTTTCAAAACATGTTAAATGGCAGCAAACAGTCTGGGATATGTTTAAATGCAATGGAAAAATAAGGGATTCATGAGGAAAAGCTTTTCAGGGAATTTGCACAGAAAAAAAAAAAGTCAAAGCTATTTAAAATATAGTTTTGTCTGCCTAGGTGATCCTTCTGGTAACTTTACATGTGACTGTTCCTTCCTAGGTGCTTGGGTTCCAAAGATTTTGTGTTTTCAACAATGTGCAGATACAGAGTCGTCCAGGGAGCCTGGCAGAGTGAGCAGGAGCACTGGCTTCAGCAGCCAGCCAGCCACTGCTGCCGCTTTCCAGCCATGGGACCTTGGGCTAGTTTCTTTGCTTTACCTCTGCCAGCCTCAGTTTGCTCATCTGTAAACTGGGGATCATGATAATAATCATCTCATAGTTGTGAAGATTAAATTATAGGCATAAGGTTATTTACAAAGTGCTGGGCACATATCAAGGGCTGACTATAAGTATTTTCCCCTTCCCCACATTGACATTAAAATGACAATAGTAAAAATATGAATATTTTGAGGTTGCTTTTTTCCTCATTAAAAGAAATCTTACGTTTGGAAAGAGCTTCAGCCTTCATCTAGTTCAATCTTCTACCAGACTAAAGAGGCCTGCCTCTTTCTCCCAGAGACATCCACAATGTGCTCATTTCAGCTTTGGATGAGCACTTTGCTCCCTTACATGCTAGCTCATCACATATTCGAAAACTAGCTTTGTTTGTCTTAGAGAGTTCCTGTTCCAAGTACTGTTTTATAGTGATTTCTACCCAGGGGTCCCAGTTCAGCTCTCTGAGGCCACCTGGGATGGGTCTGGTCCCTTTTCCATATGACAGGTCTCTAAATATGTGAAGATACATGGACTAGTTACTTAACCACTCTTGATCTCGGTTTACTCATAAGGGAGATTATTGTTTCTCCCTCATGGGGATGTCCTGAGAATGCAAAAGTATCTATGCTTGAGAAGACCTTAGTGGATAATAAATGTTCAATAAGCCATAGTGTTCCAGACCCAGTCTAAGCACCTCCCCAGAGTCCATGTTACTAATGACTCTCTAGGAAGATTGCCTGGCATCAACTGCTTTCCTGCAGGCCACAGACACGTTTTGATCTTCTTTGAGTTCCGTGGTAGCTTTTCATAGCAGGAGGCTTGTCTTCTTGGTGCTTTCTCTGGTCCTCCATCAACCAGGCCCACTGTGGGGGCTTTGCTTAGTCTCTCGTGTCACTGGCAGTCATGAGCGGGCAGTGTCTTTCCTCACTTCTTACCTCCAGCTCCAGGGCTTCACTGGTGCCCAGGAGGCTCAAAAGACCTTGAGACTCACTAGGTGCCATGCCTATGTCCTGGTCCACTTGACCAGGCCAACAAGGCTGCAGGTTACAGGCTGCAGATGAGGCTCATAGCCACTTCACATGCTACAGCTTGTATTGTGGATGTCACTGACACTTCCTTTGGTTGTGATTTCCTCAAGTCAGGAGGTTTGACCCTGAAGTGTGATGGAGTCAAGTTGTCCCAAGGGGAAAATGTTGACAAATAGGCAGCAAGAACTGGCAGAAAAACCCTTCTTTCTTTTTACTCCTAGAGAGACTGTTTTGGAAAGCAGTTGTTTCAGAAAGCCTCTTTGAAGATGCCCCACGAGAATGAGAACTCAGTGGTGTTTGTTTCAGAAACTGTTAAAATTACTCTCCTTCCTTTTTGTCTCACTCATCATTTTCTTTCACTCCTGGTTTCTAGAGTTGCCTTCTCAAAGTTCTGCTTTGCTGGTTGTGTAGAATGCAGAGATTAATGAGACATAATTCCATTTCAATTGGAGGCAAAATAAAATAAGACAGGCTCTGATGCCCCAAGAGAAGCATAAAGTACTAACTGAGTTTAAAGGAGGTGTGTGCCAGACAAGTGGGAAGCAGGAGAAGCCCATAGGGTGGTGATTAGGTTGAGGTTTGAAGAACAAATATGATTTTGAAAGGTAAGGATAAGGAAGGAGGTGATCCAACGAGAAGGAAAAGAGTGAACAAAGTCAATGGGTCTAGAGCAGGAAGAAACAGCACCCACTGAGGAGATGTAGAACACCAAAGACAAAGCTTGCCTTCATAATATTTTTTAATAAACTTTATTTCAACTTCAAAAAATAAAATAACAGACAAAAGGCAGATTAACAAATTATGGAAGCATTACTTTAAAAATCCTGTCCAGGCACATTAAGTTTATTTAATCTTAAAAGCAAACTTAATTGTTTCTCCAGTGTGCCAAAAGATGAATAAATGAGCACAGATGGTTAATTAATGACATGACCATTAACGAGGAGACTTGATAATGAAGAAAATGAAAAAAATTGCTTGACCATATTTATATCTCATAAAACTAAATTCCATCTTCTTTTTTCCAATCTTTGGCATTGATACAGTACCTGCTTTGCCCTTGCTACAAAAAAATAAAAATATTATTGTTAACTAATCTTTAACTTACATTAGTTGTATTTTTCCCATGTCATCATATTCTTAACACTTGGTAATAGAGGATAATTCTTGTATTTATATTAACCACAATCATCATCCACCACAAAAACCACTATGTTATACAGTCCCTAGATTATCCTCTAGCTGTCTTTCAATTAACATTAACCCCACGAGACTACCCCTTTTCAGCCACAATCACATTTATAAATCAGCAGTGTTAGTTATACTCATTATAATGTGTTACCATCAGCTCTATCCTGGTTGCCTTCATAATTTGGCCAAGATTTTTGCTCAGGCCTATCCCTAACGGACTCTCCAAATCTAGCTCTGGCCTGGGCCCTGCCATTAGATCAGTGAAGTCAGCCTTGTCTAACCTCCTGGAAGGGTGTCTCATTGAGTACAGAGGATCAGTAAGACCATAAAGGTGCAGAGTGGGGTCTAATGGGAAGAAAGGAATGCAAAAAACAATCAGGGGTGGGACCAAAGTCAGAGGGTCTAAAACAATTGTCTCATAAAAGGCTGGAAAGCCCAAGCCCAAAGCTCATTTTTTACTGGATGCTGATTACTAAAACTGAAGGTACTGGACTGATTTAAGGGACAACACTATTGGAAAGAGAAGTCTAGGCTATATAAACAATGACATGATTGAATCCATCAGTTAGTTGTCCTTTGTAGTACTTAGGGCAACTGCAATTTAAAATATTATTATTTTTTGAGTAGTTATTTTCCTGTCTTTGACCCTTACTGAATTTTGAGGTCTATAAGGGCAGGGAGTTTGTCTGTCCTGTTCACTTACGCTATCCCCTGCATTTAGCACATTATATATGCTCAATAAATATTTGCCAATTGATTGATTGCATGAATGATTGAATTCAATCAGACAGTGCAACCCCTTTCCCAAGCAGAGGGCTAGAATCTTGTAGTAACTTGCCCAAGCCTTGCTCGACAGTGACAGCCTCTTTCACATAAGGATTCCTGTAATCCACTGCTGCTTCCTATGTGCTCCTTCCAATCTGTGAAGGCTCAAAGCCAGTGGGAAGTGCTCAAACCACCTAGTGTAACCAAGATTCTTGCATCATTCGCACAGAGAGGGAGACTTTCCAAGTTCTTGTTGCTGTGGAGAGATGAGGTCAAACTGTAAGAGGTCAGCGGCGCACTTAACACTGCCTTTGTGCTGTTTTCATATAAATATTTTTACTGGGACATTTTTTGGCAACTGAGTCTAGCTCCCAGGACTGTGGGGAGCAGGGAAGCTTTGCTCACCACATGCCAATGGTATGCACTTGAGTCAACTTAGGGCCAGTGCGATTTGATATCGTGTCCTTTTTTTACGTTTGTTCTGATGCTTTCCCACTGACTCAATGTCTACCCTTTATCCCTTCTTCAAATGGGAAACAGCTGGGCTAAAGTGAAGTCCATGCTCAAACTCCCCACTCCCATCTCCCCTTTTGTAACGGAGCAGCATCTATTTTTGAGATGCTAATCCCATTACCGAAGTTTTGCTAATTACCCGAAAGTTCAATTTGGCAGCTTGGTGAAGTAGCTAAGCCAGATTCACACATTTAAACATCTTTTAGCACTCACCTAGGATAGTTCTGTTGAAGGGTGTCACAGCCCAACTCCTGAAGGGCACAAGTTAGTGAGGCCACAAGACCAAATAATACATGTGGCATTTAGTCAGGCATAAGCTTTATTGAGACTTACGGACAGGAGAGAATCTTCGACGGTGGCCGGTCCAAGAATGAATGAAGTTAGCGCTCCCCAAAGAGATAAGAAAATGAGGGGTGATATATAAGGGGTTTTAGAACCAGGACATTCCACAGGGTACTCGAACAGAGTTCCTGCTAGGGTCACGTGAAGCATACAAAGGGGGTGTGGTGATGTTTTCACTATACTTGTAGGAAGGAGCATACCAAGGACCAAGGAAGGAACGTTGCTTTACTCATACTGCTTTAGGAAGATCATAGTTTACGATAACATCTATACATTCTCTTCCCTCTGGGGAGGGTTGTTAACCTTTAACTTATGCCAAGGTCATGCAGGTGGCTATGTGCTGAAGTCTCCACAATCCACCCCCAAGTAGCAGCCTACGTTGACCATAGAACAAGCATTGCATCCATATTCCACAGCAACAGTATAAAAGACAACAGAATAATAAGAGTCCTCCACCAAAAGTCATTAGACCTATAAAAACATGTAGACAATGTTGAGCATTAATGAGAGTACAGGTCCCATCTTGTGAGTCAGTAAGAATATCTAAAGCCATCCTATTTTGTAAAAGTACCTTTCGTAGTTGGGTAGTTTCATTGTTTAGTAAGGAAATTTCTACTTTGGAGTCATTAAGGGCATGAGTAGTGTGATTGGCTAAAGTTGTTATGTGGTTTCAGTGACAATTGCAGCACCACCTGGCACAAAAACAGCCAATGGGTAGAACCACCATGGGCGTGCTTTACTCTACATGTAGCTTTGTTAGTAAAATTATACAACTCAGGGGTAACCACCCCGGATCATGAATTCCTTCTTGTTGTTCCATGCAGACAGGGGTGATGTAATCTAGGGTGACAGACTCAGCAGTTATCCATCCTAAGCCGTTATATACAGCAAATCCTAACAAAGGCCTGGGCTTATTCACCTGTTCCCTTAGAAGGGAAAAATATAATTATGAGTCTCATTGAAAGACGGCAACTGAATCTCTGTCTTAAATGAGAAGGTCTTGTTCCAAACTTGTTGATGGGTTACATTCTGCCATGCCAGCAAGATGTTCCATGTTGTCCAATGTGCAGGACTTTCAAACTGGACCTCGTGACAAAGGTGAGCTTTATTCTGACCAGATGGCTTCCCTGTTTCCTATACTACCCTGCCTCAACTTCCCCCCTCAGAGAGTTCACACCCTTATTCTTAAGGGGTTGCTGAAGGGTGATGGTAATTCTTCTATAGCTGCTTCCTGCTGGTTAGGGGCAGAAGTTCCCTGCCTGACCAGGTGTGAAACTCTCTGGTTGAGGGAAGGCTGTTCTGGGACCATGGTTTGAACTGGATGAATTCCCCATATGACTGATACCTTGTTCTTGAAGGTGTTGATTCTGGAAGAAATAAACTAAATTTAGAATTTTGAAGATACAGTTAACTCTAGGGAGAGATTATGGCAGACCTGCTGGGTTTGGTATAAACTGCCACCCCCAGTTCCCACAGTGTAGTTATGCCTAGGACAGCTAGGAGAGGTATGAGGAAAGGCACTGCCCTAGAAATAAACTCACAAAGACGATATAGGCAACAACAAGATAAGCATATGGCAAGCAAAACAGAGACTGTACTTAAAAAAAGCCATTCTTTTATCTTTTAGGCACATTCATTAATTACTTAGAAATTGAAGTACATTTACAATGACTTTTAACATATTCAAGATCCTTCTGCATATGATCTAGAATAGAAGAGATATTATATTCATCATGTATATAGGTACAGCACTTAATACTAATCAATGCACTAATCAATGCACAAGTTGCTCTTTGAGCTTCAGTTAATAGATCTAAGCTCCAGGTTTGCAATACCATACATGTCTCTCCATGGGAGCAGGCCATAATGCCAATTGTGTCTGTTTAGGTTCTACTCACATTACTCTGGCAATTATTGCTCCACTTGGTATATCCTTCATACAGTGAGCATGCTGCAGCACCATTGGCCCTTAGAGGGAAGTTCCATTGTTTCACCAGTCTGGTACATAGGGGCACTATGAAACAGAGCCAGTCTGGAGGCAATGTCTTTTGTAAATCTGGCCATATCAAGCCATTGTCGGCTGCTGCAGAAGTCAGAAACTGCAACATAATTTTCATCCACTTCAGGAGCCATGTCCAGAGATGCAGTACATTCTTTTATTATTTTAGGGGTCAGTCAACAACCTAGCCAATAATTTAAATGGAGAGGCCTTGCAGTGTACTGAAGGCCAGATTTGAATTCACAAGAGAGTGTAACAATACTGAAGTGTATCTCTTTTAATTTCCATACACTTTCTAAATATTTCCAATTCAGTTTGTAGCATATCAAATAAACTTAACTATTTTAGTACTTAACTTTTTACTCTTATATCTTTGCCATGATTACATTAATTAACAGGTATTTTATTTTAGCAATAGAGAAAAAACTACCTTCTCCATTATTTTATGAAAATCAAAGATTCCCAGTGGAATCAAGATTATCTTCCCCCTACTACCACTTAAATATGCAGATTGAGGTGACCTGTGAAGGTTTCCCTGTTATGAAGTTACTTTTTGTTAACAACATTAGTTCAGTTTCTATTTAATAATTTCTTCCTAGAATTAGTCATTTAAACATTTCAGTTTAAAAAATGATTTTACAGACTTCCCATAATTACCCATAACCACATAGACCATAGTTTCTTCATCTCAAGACAAATTTCACCTTTACAAAACAAATTTCCTTACTCAATGCTACCTTCTACAATACCTTCTACAACTTTTTATATTCATTCAAGCCTTGTCTTACATATTTCCACCTGATTTTATGAAAACCTGCCATCTTATCTTAGGGCAAAACACATTTCCTTAAACAAGCTTATCAAACTTTAGTCAGCATTGACTATGAATTCACTTTCACAAAACTTTTACTTCTTTCTACATCTATTTAAGTCTCATATCCCTTATTCTGTTCTGTGAAAAAAAAATTCATTTCAATTTAGGTAAAAACAATTTTTTAAAAAGAAAGTTGTAATAATTTCATTAGCCAAAAACCTACAATTTTCATCATCTTAAAGATTTAACACATATAATGCTAATTTATTTTATTAGTACCCATATAAACCTAGGGAGCTTGCACTGAAGCAAAATAAAATTGAAACCATTATAGTATATGCAAGAAATGTTCTTTTTTCTTCTTTCCTCCATAGGAGGCTAAAACCTCTTTTTTGTTTAATAAAATTCTAAAATTGTGAATAACCTTAAAAGCATACTGACCATTAAGTTCTGGAATATAATTGTTTAATTTGTTTAATTATAATTTTTTAAAATCTTTCCATAGCTTTCAAGGACTTTTTCTTTATTTACTGAAATTTTGGCCATTGGATTATTACTGTCATCTCAGAAGCTGTTAAAATTTAATTGGGGAATTACAAGGCAGACTACACAAAACAAGGTTAATCTGTAACATCCCCTCTGTCCTTATCATTTTAATTTCTAGGCCTAGTAGACAGAATTCTAGGCAAAACGCTCACCTCCTCTATCTTTCCACACCCAGCCCATCCCCTTAACTGGTTTTAATGAGTCACTGGAATTCAGTCAAGTTTAGGAGAAGACCCTGGGGGTAGGATAGGCTATAGAAAGATTATGGAAGATTTCAGGATAAACTTTTTAGTTTCTTTCCTTTAAACCGTTTCTTTATTCAGATTTTATGTGAATTTTTATCCTGTTTGGCTTCTCCAATTTGAGCTTCAGGAGTACTTATTTATCAATATAAGAGCTTATTTGATTTTTGGCCTTTTGAATAGAGCTCTTTTAAGAATTTTCATTTGTTAATTTAATATTACCATCTGGAGGCATGAAAATATACACTGAACAAACAGACAAACACGAAAAGAGTTAAGACACACCAATAGAAACATAAAGCTCACTAATTTGACTCACAGTCTCAATCCTTTGGTATGGCTGTCTCCTAGCTCTCCATCATTTCACATCTCTAATTTTTACTGCTTTTAAGATCTCCTCTGGAAACAGTGTTGCCTGTACTACTCAAGTTCATTCTTGAAAACACTTTTATTAGTTACCGCAACCAGGGAGGAATACTTGAGCAGTATAAATGCAGTTAAGCACTAATTTAGCAGTTCAGACATTTACGGTTTTCTCTGCACAGCTATCTGTATATGTTAGTAATTTTTAAAAGGAATTACAATGGAAAATTATTTTATAATCTCCTTTACCCACAAAGAGCACATTCTGAACAACATGTTGCACATTCGACATCATTTTGGTAATATTTTATCATTTTCCTTAATTCAATGGTAATATATATTCATTGTGAAATCTTATTAGATGTATACAAGCAAAGAGAGCAATAAAAATGGTCTGCTTTCCATTACCCAGACATAATCAGTTTTAATATTTTGCTGTTAATGCTTTTTGTCCAGTTTCTTTTCAATGCACTCATAGTCTTACATTAATGGGGTCACTGTGCATACTCTTCATAACCTGATTTTTTTTTAACTTTTTAAAAGATACTTAGATTACATAAATGTCATAACCTGTTTTATATGTATTATGAACAGTTTTTCAGATCATGAAATTTTCTCCTATATGAAAGTCCTTTTTAACACCTTGATAAAAATTCTGATCGAAATAAAATGTGACTAAAATCTAAAACATTGTCAAAATAATATCCCATTTAAACTCTTCCACAGTTTACAGAAGTATTATGAGCTTTCAGTTTTGTAATACATTTTTTAATTGCGGGCTTACAATTCTGCTAGCAATTTTTCTTTCTTTCTTTTTTTTTTTTTTGGAGTTCTCTGGTTCAAAGGTACTAAACTTTAACAGCACCAATTCTGTTAATGTGGCTATCCAGATCTAATTAGAATTAACATGGAAACAGAACAGAGAACATTACTGTTGCTAAGTTTTTCTGCTTCTCCAGTAGTTATACTAATTCTATTAGCTCCACTAGCCCACAGTTGCCACATCTAGGCGGCAAGGGGTTTAAGGAGTTGCTGCCGGAATGTTTTCCTTATCTCAGTTAACTCTCCGGCAGAATATTTTCTTACAAGCGTGGTTTCCCTGACAAGTGCCCTGCTTAGCACTTCTGTTTGTGTGGGATGTTGAATCTATAAGCTAGCCTTTCTTTGCACAAGCTGTCTAACATAATTTAAAGATTTTTCTATAGTTGCTACCTCTGAATCACTATCTCCTTTTTACCTAGTTGCTCAGAGAGACCTGTCATGAAGGCAGAGGTGGAAGCCTGCAAATCCCTTTCTAGCTTTTAACTCTTCTTCTAAACAGTGGATTTCTTTGTTTTCTGTGAGACAATATGCTGTAGTACAGCCAGCATACCTGCCTGAGTTTTTGAGGTGTTCTCCTATTCTCTCAGCAGTCCCCACTCATCCTGGAGGGAAGCCACCCTTCCCTACATGGACATTGTAGGCCAACCTGGGATTTCTCCTGCAGATTCTCCTTTCCCTGAGCTCATGCCCACCACTGCTGGTGGTCCTTTGGTCTCCTGGTTCATGGCTCACCAATTGTTACAACCCAACTCCTGAAGGGCACAAGTTGCTGAGGTCACAAGACCAAAGAACACACCTGGCATTTAGTCAGGCATAAGCTTTATTGAAACTTACAGACAGGAGAGAATCTTTGATGGTGGCCGGCCAAAGAATGAATGAAGTTAGAGCTTCACAAAGAGCTGAGAAAATGAAGGGTGATATACAAGGGGTTTTAGAACAAGGACATTCCATAGGGTATTAGAACAGAGCTCCTGCTAAGGTCACATGAAGTGTACACATGGGGTCTGGTGATATTTTCACTATG
Source organism: Cabassous unicinctus (assembly GCA_029593785.1). Taxonomy (NCBI): domain Eukaryota; kingdom Metazoa; phylum Chordata; class Mammalia; order Cingulata; family Chlamyphoridae; genus Cabassous; species Cabassous unicinctus. The sequence goes on from JAQZBX010024817.1 coordinate 23,345, forward strand.
TTTGTAGGAAGGCCATTTACCAAGGATGTTTACTGCTTTGGGAAGATTAGAGTTTATGATACCATCTATACATTCTCTTCCCTCTGGGGAGGGTTGCTAATCTTTAACTTATGTCTAGGTCATGCAGGTGGCTATGTGTTGAGGACTTAGTGGGACCCCTGTGTTCCCACAAAGGGCTTTTATATAATTTAGTTGGAGAAGCTCTGAGAGGGTGAGTTTACTAAAGTAGGTGAATTTCTTTAAAGAAATACAAACAATAGCTTCTTGATCCTTCTACAGAAAGTCTGGCTGATTCATCTCTGTGTCCCTCCTACTCGGCAATGTCTAGTTCACAATGGTGTTAATGACTGTTGGAGGGATAAACGGGTGGATTCAAAACCATATGTTGCACTTTTCTCCTTCTCAAATGTGTAATGCATTTGACACACTACCTCTTGCCAAAGAGTAAACCAAAAGAGAGTTTGGTAACACGATCTTGTAATAATAAAAATACCTGAAGTATATAAAGAGCTTTATATGAATTTTTTCCCAAGCATTTTCTATTCATAACCTTAATGTTTTTCTACTATGCTATAGGGAAATCAAAAGACATTGTTTTTATTTTTTTTAAATTTTTCTTCTCCTTCAATCCCTAAATCCAAAAAAAAATCCGAGCCATTGATTCTACCTCTGCAATGATTCCTGAGTCAGCCCCCTATACTCTCCTACAGTGTTACTATCTTCACCTGGACTATCATTTCCTTTCATAAAGACTCTTGCAGTCATCTCCTATCTGCTGTCCCTATACTCCTAACTCTCCTATTCACAATCTGGTCACTGGAATGATCTTTGAAAGCATGGAACTGATACTGCTATTCCCCTTCTGACAGGCTGATTAGTCCCCACTAGACTAGGTCAAGCCTGAACCTCTTAGTGTGGTGCACAAGATCCTTCTTGCTTGGACCCTTGCTCACCTTTCCTTACGTTCCAAAGGATTTGTGGTTTCTAAAGCATCTCAAACCCCTTTATACCTCTGTGCTTTGTCACATGTGGGACACTTTACCTGGAATTCTCTTGCTCATTAAAAAAAAATAAATTCCTACTCATATTTATGACACTGAAACTTTGGCTTACCTATGAAGGTTGGCATGGCTCCAGAAGAGGTAAGCTCTCCTTCCTTTCTATTTATATGGTACATTACATAAACCTTTTCTGGCGCTCATCAAACTGTATGGAAATTATTTGTTTGCACTAGACCATTAGTTTATCTTTATACCTCCTTGACTATAGTCCAATGCTGACATATAGCATATATTCAACAAATGCTTATTTAATAGATGAATTTTACAAATAAGGAAGGAAAGAGTGAGAGAGCAGCAGGGAACAGTATTTTGGAGATATGTTCTAATCCCATCTCTTCCACTAATTCATTGTAATCTCTCTGAACTTCTGTTTTCTTATCTATTAATAAAAAAATGAGTACATTTGATTGTTTTATCTGTATGAACTCTTTCAGTGCTGAGAATTAAATACTGTAAGAAATTCTAATGCATTTTTAAATTTTGTTGAATAAATAAGCTCAGGACTAAATTCAAGATTTCCTATCTTGGGATCTAGGTATATTTAATATGTTTAATTGTTCCAAAGCAAAGGTTGAAATTAAATAGGAAGTTATAGCAAGAGATGAGTAACTATTGATCCTAATGATGGTAATTTGTTGCTCTTTCTGTGTGACTTTAGATGTGGTCTTGACCCACTGGTCCCAATTTTTCCATTTGTGTAGTGAGGGCATTAGACTTGATTTCAAATATGTGGACTCCTAATATTAGTTTTTCCTATGTTCAAGGCAGACATTATTGATCAATTACTGTACTAATTAATGATGATTCACTGCACCTGGGTGATATCAGAATTCATCTTAGCATAATGCGACAAGAAGCTACTGATATTCTGTTGAGAGTTTTTCAAATGCCAAGAGTATACATGACATTTGAAAAAAAAAGAAAAGAAAAAGAAAAACCTTTTGCCATTCTTGGCATTAAATAGTCTTTGAAGTTCCTCCCATTTCTGATATTTTCTAACAGATCCATAATAGGCTTTTGGTGTGTTTGGACTCATGTGTCTAAACTTTAAGCTTGACAATAAGGAAGAGAGCAGTTTGTTGGAATGGGTGGGCTCTTTCATGATGAAGCCATGCATAATCACCATCATGTGAGGGACCAGTAGCCTTTCATTTCCTTTCAGGCCTAATGATAATAATTCAAGTCTTAGATGCCAACAAGAGTATCCACATTGAGTACATTTAAACAAAATGAGATCAATCATAACTGGGGACAGATGTGGATGCATAGTTCTCGTGTATCCATTTTCTTATTAGGACTCCTGCAAAGGAAGTGTTAACTGAATTTGGCAACCTCATAAGTTTTCCAGAAGCCCTAATTAGCAGAGAATTTGAGTAGTTGGGGAAACCTTGACGTTTTTGAAAAATAGGCTGCATCAGAAAATTCTGAGTCCTAATTAAATTAACTTTCCCTTTTTGTTCCTGGCATGTACTAAGTGTAAAAATAAATATTTGTGGAATGAATGAATTCTTAGGCTTTTTTTTATAGCCAGCAATTCTACTTCCAAGTGTCAAGTTCTCTCTGAAATTATCTCTATCCCTACTCACCCTAACATTTATAACCTCTTCTTTCTGTGAGTTGCCTTACCTCCCCTGACTTTGGAAATAGCTGTGAGTTATAATTCAATACTTTTCACAAATACTTGCTTTTTGCCTCTAAATCCCTCAGTCCCTTAGACAGGACAGTATCTTATTTTTATATCGTCTCCAGAGCCATCCCATAGTCAGCAGTCAGTAACTACATAGCAATAAATTATCCCCATCCATGGGAAAAAAAAATCAGTCTCTAAAATGAGAGTACCAAGGCAAGAGAGGAAAATTTTTTTCTGGTATGGAGCAATGTGAGTTAATCCACATAAGTAAAATCATAATCTCAAGGATAAAGGGTAAGGCTGTCCTCTGGATTGGTGGGGCATTATGTCATATTTAGTTCTAGCCACCACCATCTTTAGAGAAATAGTGACAACCTGGAATACATTTGGAGGAAAAGAACAAGGATAGTGACTTAGAAAGCATATACAAAGACTTGCAAGGAGAGGGGAACACTTCTGAAAATGCTTTATGGGATAGTTCACACTCATCTCTTATGGATATATGTGTAAGATAAAAAATTCACAAACTTCAGTGTGGTTGCCAGGTCGAAGGAAATGTATTTAATACACAGGACTCAAAATTCCTTTTTAAATGAGATGTAGGAGAAGAAACATTTGGTGCATATCCACTGCCTGGAAATCTTTAGCCAGCAAACAAATCTGAGAGAGGCACATCTCACATAGCAAGTATGTATAAGTAATAGAAAAGATATATACACTGTAGAACTTGGGGTCTCAAGCCTAGCATATCACTGATATCACCCTATGAAGCCTCTGAATTATATTAATGACTATAGAGTTTGAAAATTTAACTCATTTCTATCATCATCACTTATTTCTAACAGAAGCAGTGGTAGTAGACTCCTGAGGTCAGGAATGATCCTGTACCTCCCTGATTTTCCAGTGGATGAAAGCTAGTCTTGGTAAAACTTCTTGTTAGGAGGTAGATTTTAGTTTAATAAAGGGGATGACTTTTTTGAATCTGAAGTTGTCTAAAGTGGCCTGTACTGTCTTGGTAAATGGTAAACTTTCAAAAGGTGTTTAAGCACGGACTTAGTGAACAGTCTTCTGGTATACTCTAGAGAGCAGAGCAGTTAATTGCAGGACTTTGCAGGGTCTCAGTTCCACCTGTGACATTTGACTGCTTCTGAACCCCAACACAGCCGTAACGGAAACTACAGCACACACTCTTGCCATTCTCAATCTTTGTTCTGATCTATGTTTCTTAAACCATTCATTGCATCTATTTCCATCTGGCTTCTATCTTCCCAACTAGAATTTTTTATGTTCATCCTCTTATAGCAATCCCTTTCACACTTTAACACTTGATGTTTGGCCCTGTGACTTTGACCATCACTTTGGCTACTCTTTAATCCAGCTATGCTTCATTTGAGTACCTAGGATAAGCATGGCCCTTAGGTCCTGTACTTCTATCATGAGAAGACTTTTCCTGGGCAGCACTTCTACAAGTTTCCACAACTCCCATGAACAGGTATAGCAGCAAACTGGAGAATCCCTAATTCTGTGATTCTTTTCTTTTTTGAAAAATCAGTTGTTTCTCCAAATTGTGGAGAGAGGCACCTCTGCAGCAAGGAGATGTCCTCTCCTTTTACCCAATCACTTGGGAGGCTGTGTTCTTCTAGCTGGCCCTAATTTTAGGGTTTCCAAGTGTTGAACAAATCTTGTTAAAAAAAAAACAAATAATAAAAATGTGTGTGCTTCTCTCCCCAACATCTGTTTTTCCCTTGTGAACCATGATTTGTACTTCACAGCCTAATTAAACCATGATTACATACAGTAACATTTTAGATTTCCTATCTTCCCAAGGAAAAAGCAAAACTGAGCAATAAAGGAAAATCCATGTCAATGAAAACACCTGAGCTATTTTGCAACTATTCTATTTAGGCTCACTTATTGGTAAAATAATGTGTTCTTAAATTGTCTTCACTAACTTGCCTGGTAAGCCCATAGTAATGACATAGAATAATGACTGGATATATATATGTAAATTTTCCATCTGGTCACTTCATATAGCATCCTGGATTTCTTATGTGTACTTTATTCTCAGAAAGCTGACACTATGGTATCAATGCAATTAACAGAAATGTTCCAGCTCTGAAATGCATTTTAGGATAATTCTGCAGAAACATAAACTAGCAAAGTATTTTTAAGTGTGTGTGTCATTGAATATACCTGAAATATCACAACCAAATTATTTGGAACCTGGAGCATGACAGTGAACTTGAAATGTAAAAATGGAAGTGGAGAATGGTGCCATGTACTAACAATAGGGACCAATGAATATGTCTCTAAGAATTCACATCATCCAGAAATTTGGATGGAAGAAGAGAATGAGCAGTTTAAACAATTCTCTGGTTTCTTTCATCCAACTGACATTGATTAGACCAGTGGTTCTTAACCTTTCTGGGGTCACAGACTTCTTTGAGAATTGACGAAAGTTTCAGAAAGCCTCCCTAGAAAGAGACTCATTTTCATGTGAGCAATTTTAGTAATTCAGAGATAAAACAAGAGCCACAGGCAAAGGAGTTAGAAACTGAATGTCAACTGAAGGTCTAATGTGCAGCTCAGACTTTTAACTAGAGCTGTTTTTCAGATGAATTGCTATCTTTGTTTCCAGAGTTCAGACCTACGTCCTTGTTTGCTAAATATCCCTTCTGAGTATATATCCATAAGTACTATCAGTAATTTAAATTCAACATATCTTAAATTTAACAACCAAGCCCAAAATCTGAGTCATTTTCACTCCACTTTCCTCTGTATCCCTCTAAACAGTCAACACGTCCTAAGCATTTTCCCCCAGGTCCTCTTATATCCGATCCCTCTTTGCTGCTACCTCTGCTAGTCAGGTTCTTATTATCTTAATGTGGTTTGGCCATAGATTCTTAACTGGTCTTTCTTCTCATCTGCATCAGCAAAACATAGCTCCAATTTTTTCACCCTTGTCTCAAAAGCATTTAATTTTCTTCACTGTCTCATGGGTTACATCCAAAATTCTTAGCATGATATTCAAGATTCACCACCAAAAATCTTCAAAGCCTATGTCTGTTTGCAAAACTCTTACTCTTTCCAGAAGTTCCAAAAACCTTCTTTCTAATACCCTCTACTAATACCTTCCCTCCTCCCCCACCTGCCTCTGCCTTCCTTACCTTCTTCCTTTTAGATATGAACTTCATATCCTTATACCTACAACTTTCTTAGGGCCTGGATATATATATTTATATATATTTTCAATAGCTTTTACAGAGGGCATGATTTACATACTATAAAATTCTCCTATTTTAAGTGTGCAGTTCCATGATTTTTAGTAAATTTAGTAAACTGTATAACCATAACAATAATCCAACCCTAAAAATACACACACACACACACACACACACACACACATATATAGGAAGTATCAGGGATTGAACCTGGAACCTTGTACAGGGAGGGGAAACTATTGACTACATTTAAGGGAACATGGGCAACTTTTTTCTCTCTTGGTCATGTTTTAATGATATATCCATCACATATCCTCCTTGCAAAAGGTAGCAAATATATACTCTTTTAATTCCATTTTTATTGTCCTGAAATTCTAGGATTTTTCTAGATAATGTGATCTAGTATAATAATAATTTTTTTTTGCTTTCTAATCCTAGGTTTATTCAATACAATTCTTTCATTCTACACAACAAAGTACAAACACAACATCATCTAAAATGCTAAAGTTACAAAACTCAAAACAAACTTTATAGTACTGACTGTACAATAAAAGCCAAAACAGCAATGTACACTTTGCAAAGTTAATCTGCAAGACCGCCGGGACCAGGACTGATGGCAGCAGCGGTGGCTCCGCCATGAGCTGCCGACGTGGCTCTCCAGCTGCTCGC
>JAQZBX010024818.1:0-29922 GCA_029593785.1 Cabassous unicinctus
GTGGGCTGATGCGGCAAGACCTCACAGCAAGGGGGAGATAAGCAGACACAGAGAAGACACACAATGAATGGACACAGCAGCACAAGCAGCAAGGGGGGGATAAATAAATAAAATAAATAAATCTTTAAAAAAAATAAAAATAAAAATAAAATAAAATGAAATTAATTTGGAAGGGTAAGGGGCCCTGAATAGCCAAAAACATTTAGAAAAAGAAGAACAAAGTCAGAGGACTCACACACTTCCTGACTTTAAAACATATTCCAAAGTTTCAATGGTCAAAACAGCATGGTACTGGCACAAGGATAGATATATTGACCAATAGAAATAATTGAGAGTTAAGAAATAGACCCTCACATCTGTGGCCAATTGGTATTTGACAAGACTGCCAAGTCCACTCAGTGAATAAAGAATAGTCTCAGGGAAGCGGGTGTGGCTCAATGGATAGAGCTCCCATTTACCATATGGGAGGCCCCGGGTTCGCTTCCCAGGGCCTCCTTGTGAGAGCAGGCCAGCCCCGCGTGGCGCGGTGGGCTGATGCAGCAGGACCTCACAACAAGGGGGAGATAAGCAGACATGGAAGAAACACACAGAGAATGGACTCGGTAAAACACAAGCAGCAAGGGGGGGATAAATAAATAAATAAATAAATCTTTAAAAAAAAAAAAAAAGAATAGTCTCTTCAACAAATGATACTGAGAGAATTGGATATCCATATGTGAAAGAATGAAAGAAGACCCCTGTCTCACACCATATACAAAATTAACTCAAAATGGATCGAAGACTTAATATAAGAATCAGGACTATAAAACTCCTTGAAGAAAATGTAGGGAAGCATCTTTAGGATCTTGTGTTAGGCAATGGTTTCTTACACTTCACACTCAAAGCACAAGCAATGAAAGAAAAAAAATGGATAAATGGGACCTCCTCAAAATTAAAAACTTTGTTAATCACAGGACTCTGTCAAGAAAGTGAAAAGACAACTTATTCAATGGGAGAAAATATTTGGAAACCACATATGTGATAAGGGTTTAGTATCTTGAATATATAAAGAAATCTTACAATAAAACAACAACAAAAAAGACAAACAACCCAATTTAAAAATGGGCAAAAGATTTGAATAGACATTTCTCCAAATAGGATATACAAATGGCTAAAAGCACATGAAAAGATGCTCAACTTCACTAGCTATCGGGGAAATGCAAATTAAAATCACAATGAGATATCCTTTCACACCCACTTGAATGGCTACTATTGAAAAATATAGAAAACTGCAAGTGTTGAAGAGGATGTGGAGAAATAAGAACACTCATCCATTGCTGGTAGCAATGTAAAAAGGTACAACTGCTGTGGAAGACACTTTGGCAGTTCCTTAGAAAGCTAGGTATAGAATTACCATATGACCTAGCAATCCCACTTACTAAGTATATACCCAGAAGGATTGAAAGTAGGTTCTTGAATAGATGTATTTGCCCACCAATGCTCATTGCAGCATTATTCACAATTGCCAAAAGATGGAAGCAACTCAAGTTTCCATCAGCCAATAAATGGATAAAAATAAATGTGGTATAGCCATACAGTGGAATATTATTCAGCTGTAAAAAGGAATGAAGTCCTGATGCATGTGACAACACAGATGAACCTTGAGGATATTATGCTGAGTAAAATAGGCCAGACACAAAAGGACAAATATTGTATGACCTCACTGATATGAACTTATTAAATAAGCAAATTCATAGAGATAAAATCAAGATTTTAGTTTATCGAGGGATAGTTATGGTTTAGTGAATGGGGAGTTGATGTTTATTTTGTACAGAATTTCTATTTATGTTGATTGTAAAGGTTTGGAAGTAGATGGTGGTGATGGTACACAATATTGTGAGTGTAATTAACAGCACCATATTATGTAGGTGCATGTGGTTAGAAGGGAAAACTTCAGGTCAAATATGTTACTAGAGTAAAAATTAAAAGATAAAACATAGGACTGTATAACACAGTGAACCCTATTATAGACAGTAGACTTTAGTTAATAGTACAAGTATAAGAATGTTCTTTTCATGAGTTATAACAAATGTACGACACTAACACAAGGTGTTAATAATAGGATGGTATATGGGTAAAGTACTCCTAATGAAAACTATTTGCGATAGTTAATAATACTATTTTAATAAGTTTTCATCAATTGTAACAAAGGTAACTACTGTTAAAAATATAGTACAATTATTAAAAAGTGCTATCATCAATTGTAATGGATATTCCACACCAATGCAAGGTGTGGTGATGGGTCAGTGTATGAGAATCCTGTATTTTATGTATGATTGTTCTATAAATCCACAACTTAATTAATTATAGATGAGAGAGGGAGAGACATTTCCCTGATAGCCAGTGATGTTGAGCATCTTTTCATGTGCTTTCAGCCATTTGTATATTCTATTTGGAGAAACGTCTATTCAAATCTTTTGCCCAATTTTAAATGGGGTTGTTTGTCTTTTTTGTTGACTCAATGATGTAGAGGCCAAGTGGGATCTGGTGAGGACAGTGGGACAAAGGTCCAGCTCCTGAGGCAGCAGTGCCTCAGACTCTAGTGACATGCCTCATTTTAGCCTTGGTACTGTGTATAGCTGTAAAGTGCGTGCACGGTGGCAATGGCAGTTATGTCTTCACCTGCTGGCCTATGTTAAAGGTGACTGCATTTCACTAAAGAGTTGCCAAACTGGTTCTCTGGCTTTCCCAGATATTCTGTGAACCAAAGAATATCCTATAATCAATTTCTTTTCTTCTGCAACTAACTAGACTGGGTGCTTCTGTTCACAACTAAGAACCCTAGCTGGTACCCGTCTATATCGCCTCTAAGCTGTATACTTAGATGAGGATTCTGCAGAGGTTCCCAAACAATTCCTTTCATGAAGCATCTTTCAGTCTCCGGAGGGCTGTAAAAGCTACCCAAGCAAACCTTTTTCATAAACCCAAATTTACAAAGAAGTGGATGATACAGAATGATTAGCAGTTAAGTACAAACTTGTACAAGTTGAGAGATGGGAATCATCACCTTGGGATCAAGTTTTCAAAAGAAATTTCATGACGATGGCAGTTGATAAAGAGAAGAGCATGAACAGGGGATTGGAAGAGCAGTCAGAAGAGGCCCAACATAGGTCATCCCCAAAAGATCTCCAGAAGCCTGTGCACTTCTTGGCAAAAGATGGCTCATCTCTCTAAAATTAAATGTCACCAGACAATGTCCTATGTAGACAATCTATAATGCAAACTTACCTGGTAGGTCCCTTTATATCAGCCCCTTCCTTGCCTTAGCAGGAGGGTCTTCTCCAGACTCCAGGTCGCTTAGAACTCATCATGCCTTCAAGAGTTTTGTCCACAGGATACTTATAAATTGGATGAGAACTCGGGGGTGATGGAGATTTAGGGCACCCTAGTGAAGAACAATTGTGATGCAAGACTGTGAGTGACTTGACAAGACTAGAGGCTGGGACCTTGACAGTCATTTGCCTTGGAAGTTTTCTTGGTCTACCATGCAGTGGCTTAGATACCTAGTCAAATGCTGGATCATACCATGTGTTCAGCTCTCCAGCTCTAGCCTAGGAGGAGGCATTAGGGCTGCCTCAAGGGGAAAGTTCTCCCCTACCATGAAGCCCTTGACTTGGTACTTGCTGCCTGATAGAACACTCCCAGAGACTTGGGCAGGTGTCACCCATGTAAATCCTACAGTGAGCCCCCAGAAACTCAGTCTCCTCTGAGGTAGACCTCAGACATCCTCTGCAGGCTGTTTCCAGAGAGGGACCTCACTTCCCTCCCTCTTTTTCTCCCCCCTCCCATGCCTTAATTGGAGAGAAGGGCTTCAGAAGAGGCAGGACCCCTCCCCCTCCAGGCCACTCTGCCTGTTGATGGAAGGAGCTCTTAAAACATCCATCTTTCTTATGGTTGTTGTCCCAGATCTTCCTCCAAGATCCTAGCTATGCGTCTCACATCCTGTGGTTTTGGTATCCTTGATGATGAGTGAGTAGTTTCATGCCAACCAGACTTTGGGGAATGAATCATCACCCCAGCTTTGGGTGTAGGTATAAGTGGGTCAGGGCTGGGGATGTAGTAGAAGTGGTTTTACTAATTCTAGGGGCAGAAATCATCCCTAACATGGTCACATTGTTCACATATTATGAAATGATAAAGTACAAAATGGTTAAATACATCACCGATTTGCCAATAATAGGCAATGGTGTATAAGTCTAACTGTCGGTCCAGCTGCCTGAGGTATTGATTTTACTGTCTAATGGTTGAGAGAGATGTTATCTTGATTAATTGGAAGTAAAAAAACAAATGCATCTTCTATTAGATCTCTTGTGGCACTCACCTGAAAAAAAAAATTCTACACGTGTCTCCCAAATGCAGGAAACTGAAAAGCACAGGGTGAGGAGGGAGCAAACCACTCTTTCTGCCCCCTGTATGGAGTGGAGATAAGGCCCTTGAGTACTGGACCTTCTCGAGCTGATCAGAGTTTATCTACCAAAAGGGAACTCCCATCTTTTTCTTATTCCCAACTGCAACTGTAAATTCAGAAATTAAAAAGAGAAAACACGACTGAATACAGAACTTTCCCTGGAGCTTGGTGTAAATTGTCTCCTTATCCTTGCAGTAGCATCCAGAAGCCACAGGTAGAGTATTAAACAACAATATTCTTAAAGGTGAAAGACACACACATCATCTGCATGGTTGCTTAATTTTGGTCAAATGATACTTTTACAGAAAATTCAAACGAATTGTGAAAAGAGAAACATTACTTGGGCATTTTAAAGAACTTTTAGAAATTACTCATTGACTTTAAAATAACATTCCATACAACAGAATAAGCAACAGTATAAACAAAAGCAATACTGAGGCCCAATTTTCTTTTGAATTTTGTCAGCTAATTTGAATCAAGCAATCTACATTGGGTTGTTGTTTTTCTCTATTTTTCTTTATGAACTAAACTTTCTCCAGTTCTTCATCTTGAACCCTATCAATATCATGTATCAGATTCACCTGAAGGTGAACCTACCCACCATAGTGGGGATGGCAAGAGGCTGCCTCATAAGCACATCTGGAATACATTCTGAGCTACTTGTGCTGAAAAGCAACTGCTCTGCCATTCATGAATCATTTGGTGTTGGGAAAATTATAGGGCATTTCTAAACCCTAGCATCCTAGTTGTTGTCACTGATTTGCATGCAAGTACTTGTTGACAAATATTTATCAAGTGTGGAGAAAGCCATGATGGGTGAAAGATACCTGGTGCCTGCCCATATTGGAGCTTAAGGTCTAGATGTCCTTTTCTAAATGGGATAACTATATATAAGAGCTTTGGAGCCTATGATATATTTGGTAACCGTAAGCTACAATTGATATTTTTATTGCAATTGCTAGATAATTTCTGTCTTCATCTGGGCTAAGCTTAAGCCATCCCATGTCAGGTTGTACAATGTTTATTTGGAAGTCTAAGCTACAGATTTTAAAGAATACTTGCCAAGTTCACTTTTATACAATAGGTATTTTTCCGGCTAGGGAAGAAGATTTTTATCTGCTGAGCCCAGATTACCTGGGTCAAGGTCACCTTGAGGGCTCCAGGAGGTAACGCTTGCCTACAGCTTGACTGGGAACCTATTTTTCTTGCCACCTGTCAGTACACTAATCTTTCCCTAAATTCTTCTTCCACATTTCCTAACCATTTCTCAATTTCCATATTAGTCAGACCAAACCAGATCAGATCTTGACTTGAAGTTCATTTATCCATTCATCAACCACTTCCTGAGTTCCCTCTTGCGGTCAGGCTCCATGCTACATGTCGGGGACACGTGGGGGGTTGGGGGGGGTTCTCCATCCTCGTGGGGCTCATAGTTTACCTGAAAGTTTTCAAAGGACTCTTAATTTCATCTTTTTCTGGCAATTTTGAGGGAGAAGCACAGAAATGAACCCTTAACTGCCTAGGGGTCGGGGTGGGGAATTCTTTGCATAAAAATTTTCTTTTTGATCCACCTATTTCAGCAGGATTTGCAGACTTAGTGGGAAGAATGACCTAAGAAAGCTGCCCTCATCATCACACAATTTATAGGCAGCGAGTGGTTTAAAGGAGCCAATTTTAAAGCTTCATGCTAAATTCATATTGGTTTTCCAAGGAGTTTACCAGGAGAAAGAATATATATATCATGTAAAATGTCCACAGTTTAGCTATTCAATTACCCTCTTCCTCCTAGATGGGTAGGGTAGGGACTTCAAGAAGAAAAACACCTTTTCTCAGAACCACTGAAATCTTCACTAAAATTATATTTTATAAAAATTTAGAAACACAAACTCCTCCTAAAGAGGTTACACATGCACCAGAGGGGCTCCTGGGTGATTCTACTTGGCACCCCATCCTTTTAGTCTTCACTACACCTGACATGGCCCCTTCAGTAAATGCTCAGTGACTACAGCAACTGTGGCAACCCTGGGCTTTCCCTCCAGTACTTGTGGGGCACATGTGTATGTGACTGTGGTCGTGATTAATGGCAAGTGGCTTTTGATTCTTACCTTTTGGGGGCATAGTCAATCATAGCAATATCATCCTGCTATATAGCTCATTCATTTGTGCCTGTTTATTTTACTGGTGAGGAAACCAAGTCCTATAGATGGAAAGAAATTCGCTCAAGGTCATTAAGGAGGCCCTTGGTGAGCATTTCTTTTTCTCTGTAAATACCCAATTTTGTTCTCCCATAAGACATATCATATTTTTTATTTGTGTTTTATTTAATGTTTGACTTTCCTGGTAGACGAAAAGCTCCATGAGGGTAGGAACCAGTGTCTATTTTGTTCACCAAATTAAACCTGATGCTTAGCCCAGTGCTGAACAGAGAGTGGGTAATCTATTTAATGAATCAATATAAGAACCTCCCGTCCTGTTGTTTCTCCCTATGGACTCAGGTAGAACATACTTTCAGTATCACTTGATGCTTATTATATCTTTCTTATATTCTTATATATTCATGCCTTATCTTTTATGATATTAATGATTACAACTATATACTTAGATGCTTGTAATTTGTGGAGAACTGTGATAAGAATTAAAAAAGGAACTCAAGCTGATATTTACACACCATCATTCATAGCAGCATTATTCACAATAGCCCAAAGGAGGAAACAACCCAAGTGCCCATCAACTGTTGAATGAGTAAACAAAAAGTGACATATACATACAACAGACTATTATTCAGCCATGAAAAGGAATGAAGTTCTGATACATTATATAACATGGATGAACCTAGAAACATTATCCTAAGTGAAAGAAGCCAAACATGAAAGGGCAAATTTTGTATGATTCTACTTACATGAAATATCTAGAATAAGCAAATTCAGAGAGGCAGACAGTAGATTGGAAGTTACCAAGACCCCGGGGGAGGGAAACTGGAGAATGATTGCTTAATGGGTACTAAGTTTCTGATGGTAGTACAGCATTGTGATTGTAATTGATTCCACTGAAATGTACACTCAAGAATGGTCAAGATGGGAATTTTTGTGTTACATCTAAGTTTCCACAATAAAAGTTCAAGAAAAGAACTGTGTTAAGTGTCTTGCATATATTAAACCAATTTGCCCTCTGAAAAACTATTTTAGCAATTAGGAAACAGACAGAGAGACAAAAAGCATTATAATGCTACGGTTGCTTACTCTTTTTTATAGTTGGGGTAATCAACCATCTCAGTTTGCCAAGGACTGTCCTGGTTTTAGAGCTGAAGATTCCATGCCCCATGAAATTCTGCAATCCTGGGCAAACCAAGGCAGTTGGTCACCCTACTTACATTGCTTTGGAAACCAAGTTTCACTGTGCTAGGCACTGGATCAGTAACTTAGATTTATACAGTCTCAACCATCTGCATGAAAACACAGTCCATTTATCAGCTACCCAAATGTTTTGTGTTATGGAGTCAAAGTATCAGATGGTGTCTAGGTATTTAGGGTTATGAATATATAACTCAAATATCACCCAACTTTTCTTCTCACCTTTGTCTTACACTAATATCCAGATCAGATCCCATGAGGCACACTATGACCATGTTCTTGAGCACAACAGCTGACTTCCCTCTCCCACTTGCTCTGGAAACTTAATTGGAATCTTCCTCCCCTGGGATACTTGCACCAGCTAGACAAAGAATAATCTGGATGTACCTAATGCTGCCCTAGGGATCAAATTCTATCAGTGTTCAATCAAAGAAGCAGAACTACTAGGAACCATCAGGAGATTATATAAATATATGTCTATATGTAAGTATCCGGTTAACTGGTGCTGGAGCCTGAAGTCCACAGGTAGGAAGGACAGACAGATACAAAGTGGGGGAAGCAAGAATAAACCTGATCTATAAGGCTGAACCCTGAGTCTGGAACCCATTTTGGTCTCTTACCACCTGTAAAGCCAGTGAAGGAGTAGGCTGCAGGAGAAGCTGAAACCATTTGTCATGCTGGCACCTGCTGCAGGCATTGGAAAGGCTGGAGAAGAAATTCCAGCAGGAGTTGGAGAAACTGATCATCTGATGCCCCAAGCGGATCAGATGTGCCAGATGATAAATGTCAATGTGTGTGAGCTGCTTCCACCGTCATCCTGAGCACAAAGGAATATGGCCACACTCCCACTGCCGCCTTCCAAATCTCATACAAAAATGTCCCTGGGGCTCACACTAGCTTGGAACTAGACAAGGAAGGGAGTTCTGGGCAATGTAGTTCTGAGCTCAGGTGTGCTAAGACAATACAAATCCACCACAGTCCACCCCTTGTCAACTTGTCATTCATAGACATCTCTTTCTACTGTGTCTGCCAAATAGAGAACAGCAAAATCATGAGAGGGATGCAAATGCACCTAATACTTCCCTAGGGATCCTGAATCTCAAGGGCCTTCTAAGACCTCTCTCAAAGCAGGCCATATCCAATGCCTTTCTGGATCCAGTGCCCATATTTTACCCTTGTTTTTATTACTACACTTTGTCCCTGGATGATGTATTTCATCTTTATTCAGTGTATTCACGTTCTTTTCTAAATTTATTCTTACCAAATCTTGTCTGGGAGGCAGGAAAGGATGATTAAATTCATGATGTAGGTTTGGGATTATGAAAGTTCATGTCTTCCCCAAGAGCCAAGTGCTAAGATTTGAATTCTAGCCTCCTGACTTTCCTTCCAACTGAAGCACAGGCGAGCCTTCTTTTCAGAGGTGCCTTTCTTATTATTATTTAAAAATAAGTTTGGACAATGTGAAATAGAGCAAAGAATCTGCGGCAGAGAATAAACCAGGGGGTATTGATAAGGGAGAGCTGTTTCTTTGTTATGCTTTCCATCATGCTTGTACACATATGAAGTCCATGTGTTTACCTAGTGGTTTGACAAAGGACTATCTATGCCTGTTTACATGCACACCTTGTCTTCCAAACGAGCCTTTAACCTCCTTAAGCAAGCGAATCATTTTATTTCTACTTTTGTCCCCCTTCTAAGCATTCTACAGACAGGGGTGCCCACTTTTCAAAGCAATACCTGATGGCATAGGTATCATGTCCCCAAAATAGTCTTTTACATTTCAGGCACACTAAGCCTTCTAAAATTCTTCTAAAATAAGCCTTAAACTCAAGAACAATTTGCACAATTAAATCATGAAGGAGCTTTTGGATAAAGCCACAAGGTGGCCAGAGTAACTACCCACCTTGCCTCCCCCGAATGAGCACCTGCAGTTGGTACCCCAAAAAGAACCCCGAGACCAGCTGTGCAAAGCATAGGAGGCATCTCCCCAGCCTCTGTATCATCACCTGAGTCAGATACGGTTGACGGCTAGGGAGAGTTCGGCTAATCCGTTCGGCCTGGCTCTCTGCCCTGCTGTGACTGACAGGCCAGGCTCCTGCTCATCCCTGAAAACTAGCATCAGGGAATGACATATAGTTTGATAACATAAGATGCTTAGGTTTTTTGGCTCAAGTGAGATGTTCAGAGCTAATAGCCCTGTGAGCTGAGTTTTAGCTGCGATCTGCACCTTGAGATATCCGTTATGTCTGGCTCAGGAAAAAGGGAAAAGAATGAGAGCTTATTTCTAGAAAGGTTTCCGATGAGCAGCATTTGTCATTGAAGGGGAAGATGGGTATAATTAGCTTGTCAGTCTAGTTTGGGCTGAGCAGGCTGTCTCTGCTAAGAAAGATGGACTAACTGCCAGAGCCACTGACAGGCAGTCGATAGCGCAGCAATTAATGTCATAAATAATTCCAGAACCAATTACATCAAAATGGACTCAGAGCTTTAAAAAGGTACAGAATTCTCTTATTCTTCCTGCTAACAGCAAGAAACAGCTTTCATTTTTCTCTGTAATTACTTTTCATTGTATATAGCAATACAGCCGAGCTTTTCTGTCCATATTTAAGCCTTGTCTTTCCAAGCCTCTTCCCCCACCGCCAGCCTCCCTCCTTCACCCCACAGGACAAGGCTGTTAGAGTCGATCTTCCCTGCCAGAGCAGTGGGCTGAATGTATAATCTTTTAACTTGGCTGTTTCAGGAGAACTCCAGCTACACCTAAATGATTAAGAGCCAAGTTTTCTAAAATGTCATGGACAATGACAGCAAAGTGCCCCAAACAATGGCATTTGGAAATGAAGACATTTGTGAAATAAATGGATTTGTCTTATTATTTTAAAGGTTGCTGTGACTTTGCTTACACTGGATTTATTGATTTTTTTCCCTCCGCTTCTCCTTCCTCTTCTTCTTCCCCTCCTCCTTCTGTACAGTTGCAGGCATAGAAGTCAGGGCAAACTATTCCCTGTACGCTGCAAATGCAATTCAGTACTGCCCATGTGTGCTAATGGGCATTTAAAAAAAAATAAGAATGACTATCAGTCTCTTTAGCATAGTGTTTTGCTTAAAAGCTATTCTTTTGAGCTGTCTCAACTCTTCAGCTAGGTCTCTGTGCATCACAGTACATGTGTAGGTAACACAAAGGCTACTATACCCATAATAGCAATGACATACCAGATACCACTGGTGCTAATAGTCTTTTTTTTTTTTTGCTCTAGCCCATCAGTTGCCTCCATGGCTGGGGGTTGTGGGAAGGCAAATTACCATAGTATTCATTCACAGCTTTGTTCCGGGCCTGACAAACATTTCCAACTTTTCAGCCATGGTGGCATTTACTCCGGAGGGACCAGGGAAAATGGCTCATGAAGCTCCCACCGTTTCAAAACCAGAAACAGCTGCTGGTGTCGCTTGCAGTTTGCTGAGTGTGCTCTGCCTCTGAGCTCCTGCAGCTGATGGCTCTCCCTTTAGCAGTAGGTGTCACTGCGGTGAGTGGTAATTACAGTGGAAGATTTTAGAGGACACGGGATAATTAGGCCAACCCGTGCAGGCATAAACACTGACACTTACCATATTAAAAACTGGCGATGTCGGCATTTTTCCTCCCTCCCAAGACCACAATAGCAACCTCACCGACAAAGGCAAGTGTTGTTTTTTTTCAAGAGAACAAAGGGTCTTTGCATTTGGGGGAGTTTGGGTGCCTGGTGCTTGGAAGTTGGCCCTGAATGGGCTCTGTGACCACTTGGGAAAGGATCCTGCTGATTTTCTGCCCTCTGGCTCCTTCCCCTGGGATCCTGAGAAAAGCCAAATCCTAGGTATAATTGCTGCAGGGGGGAGGGTGGAGCATAAACAGAGAAGACCTCTCTCTTTCACCTCAGGCTAAAAGAAGGCAACTCTCTCCAGGCTACTTTCCCCATGCCTGGGTGAGTCCATGGCAATAACGCCAGGTATATTTTTTGATTCTTCAGCAAGTGACAGTCTGTCAGCAGGAAGATAGGTGATACCAAACTCTATTCCTATAAACCCAAGTCACTCCTTGCCTCCAAGGGCTAAAACCTTGAGGCTATCTCCTCACCCTAAATTCCAAATAGAAGTGGAACAAGTGCCTAGAGAAAGATCCAATAATACCCAAGCTGCAGGTGAAGCCTCAGGAAGTGCGCCCACTCTGAAGGATAGCAGCCTGCTTCAAGTGCAAAGCTATGGAGCTGGAAGGACCTGGGTTCAAATCCCAGCCTTGCCCTTTTCTATTAAAGGGCACTGGGTCACTCAGATCCTCAGTTCAACCCTCTATAAAATAAGAATAGGAAAGTACTTACTTCACATAGGGTTGTTTTGAGGATAAAATTTTAAAAAATGCATTTAAAGCAGGAGCACCTAGGAAGAATTTGGTAAAATGGTAGCTACTTCTTTACCATTGCAAATGTTCATTTGCCCCAAACTGCGAACTGTGTTTGAGGTTGATTTCCTCAAAGAAGAAAGAAGGCCCAACCCCAAGCTTTCTATGCCTGGGGGAGATGACAATGATTAAACAAGAAACTGTATATGCTTTCTGAACGTAAGACCTCCAAAGATGCTTGTGTAGATCAGCTCACAACGTCTGCCCCCTCACAGATGCTGCGGACGAAAGGATGGATGTTCTTCAGGCTAAGATCACACTCTAGGTTTTGGATGGAGAACTCCTCAAATGTGTTCTGAGTTGAAAAACATGCCCCCAAACGTGGAGACCTTTACAATATCCATGAACTTTTTGCTTCTCTGCAGTGAGGGCTCAGGGCCTGGATCCCTTGAAATGGGTTGTTGGGAGTGGGTTCATATTGGTGTGTGGTTTGGGAAAGAAAGGCATCATGGAACAGTGGAAAGAGTTGGAAGTCTTTTGATCCAGGTGGCTAACTTGTATGCCCTTGGGCAAGTTACGTCAACTTGAAGTTCCTCATTTGTAAGTGGTGGGAAATTAACTCATCTCCACCTGCCAGTGCTGTGGAAAAGTAAATGAACTAGCTCAGATAAAACACCTGCCCAAAACATGCTCAATCCCTGCCTCTTCCTTCCTTGTGTGTTTCCTTTCTCAGCTGTAAGACGCCTGGCCTTCCTCACAAGGAGTTTGTGAGCATCTGATGTCAAACAGTATAGAAATGGTTATTATTCATGGTCCCCTGAGGAGCCTTCTGGATGTGGCTACTCCCATCTCCGGGATGTCAAGCTGACATCCTCTTTGTCCCGAGTAAGGCAGCAAGGCAACCCTTCTACCAGGTTAGCTGCAAGAGGTGCAAGCAAGCTAAACTGGAGATGTGTCCTGCTCTAGCAGCCATATTCTCCAAACTTCAAATAAGACCCACAATTTTTTCCCCAACTATTTCTAGGTGTGAGTCAGCCTAAGAGAATTTTGGACATGTCAACATCAGAATTTTCAGAATATTTGAGTGACTTAAAAAAGAGTAGGACCATATATTTTAAAGGGGTCCCATCTTGGATAATCTGGGGCCACCAGAGATGTACATTCCCACAGCAGAAAAAGGGACCTATACCAAGCAAACGTTTGCTTGCACAGGGAGGGTCAGGGCAGGATTTGAGGTTGAGCAACAGTAAGAGTGTGTGACCTGGCAGCTGTTTTCGGGGTGAGCTTGTGGGATAATGTCTAAGATGGTACACTTCCTCTGGTCCTAATACCTCTGCTAAGAGTTATTTCTGTTTAGGGCCATTTCCCCCCCCACATGATTTTTGCCTTGACCTGAAAGGAACTGGTTTCTTGTCAACCCTAAATGTACTCTGGATTATTGGAAAAGCATGTAGGTTTTGCAGTCAAACAAACCTGGATTCAAATTCTGGTCTCACTAGTTTCTTACAACCTTGGCCAAATAGTTTAGTAGTTCTTAGGCTTAGTTTTGATATGTGTGTGTGTGTATTTGTAAAATGGGTATAAAAAGATACCTTCTTCATAGGATAAGGGAGAATTGCATAATATCCAATAAGTAGTAGCTGTAGGATTAGTAAAAGGAAGAATTGTAGAGCAGTGTTAATAATACTAGCTGTAGAAACTGTTTTAAGCTCTTACTCAAGGCACAGCTAAGAATTATGATAGCTGGAATTCCAACCCACTTTCTGACTTGAAGCTCCAGCTTAAAATACTGTATGATATGCACAAAGTACCTGGCACACAGTCGCTGGTCTGTGAATAATGATTTCATTATTGCTTGAGTTGGATGACAGACATACATGTCCTGATTGGATTTGAGATTCGCTTGAGACACTTCCATGCTCTTTTGGGTCTTTGTCCTGCCAAGGCCTTTCCATGACAGATGGGCTCTCAAAACCGCTGCTAACGCCAGGCCCTCTCTGGTGGGAGGATTAGGGAGTGGGTTGGGTGGAGATGCTGGCTGTGGACTTTCTGAAGATGCATAGAAGTGGGTGAAAAACTCCAGGCCTGGGCATCAAAGATGCTGTAGAGGGCTGGATATTTACTCAACTCTTCATTCTGTTTTGCTTTGTTTGTCTGTGTGATTCAGAAAGCTCCCCAAGATACTCAGCCCAGCCAGCTTCTCTTCCACTGTCAAAACCTTCCAGTCCTCTTAGACCCCTGCTGGTAGAAGTGGGTACCTCTTGGTATGTTCCAAAGTCACTTCCCTCCACTTGAATATAAGCCTCATCAAAGTAGGAACTTTTGCCAAATTTGTTTGCTAATGTATCTCCCTTACCTCCTAGAACAGTCAATGGAACATGGAGACTCAGAAGACATCTGCTGAATTACTGAATGAGTTTGATTTAACTGCACCTCTCTGAAACCTAAAATATTTAGAGAGCTTCTTTTTCCCTTTGAGAATGAGAAAAATCAAGTTGTTGTTGTTTTCAGAGAAAACAAGCCCCAACCTCTGCAATATAGGTTCAGTTTCATTCTCTCAAACCATCAAACTCTATCCTTATCAGAAGTAATTCACATGCCTCTACCTGTTAGGACTGCTACAAGCTCAGGCTTCTGGTGACTGATTTAAAACTACTTTTTTGGAGGGACAGGAAGAACAGGAATGAAAAAGGGGAACGTACTATTCCATTTCCTGTTTGTTTATTTGAAATCCATTTCCCTACATTGTATGTCATAGATATTCTGAATTTTGACTAACGGTAAAAAGCATATATCGAGGAGCCAGGGCCCCAGATGTTGATTCCATCTCTGTTTCCAACCAGGTGCGTGAACTGACTTCACAGTCACATGATTGTTCTATGCCTCCATGTCCCCATTTGTTCAGTGGTGTTAATTACAATAGTCTCCAATTCTGTGGTAAATGATTTTGGCAGCCATTCAGGGCTAAAACATTCTTCTAGGGATGGGGCTCTCCTGTATTCAAGAAAAAGTGTATTTCCTATAAACAGAGCCCTTTCTTAGGAGATGATGAACCTAAATTTCTCAGAAATTGCCAAATTTTCATATTAATCTGGTCTTCTGAGGCAAAATGGCAAAGTCTGCATTGTCTCTTCTTCAGAAGAGCCATTTACCTATCTGTAGAAATTATTACAGTTTCTGAGTCTTTTTCTTCCTTCAGACTGAAATATCTTCAGTCATTGACTAGTTGAGACACACGTGGAAAATTATGAGCAGAACCCCTACCAACTGGTCACTCTCTTTTGGATACCCTCTAATTCCAACAAACTGATTTTTCCACTACCCACCTTCCCCTGCTAACTTGGCACCAAAACTAAATACATCTGTCTAGATATAATGAGACCAGAAAATAATATGTTGACTCTACAGTTTCCCATGTGCTCTTCACATTTCCCATTCATTTTAGGTTGCTCAAGATTTCTTCAATTTTTTTTTTCATCTGCTACCCATTATCCTATGATCTACTAAAGTCCTAAGCCTTATTCTCATGAGCTACCATCAGATCAGATCTCTCACTCCTTTCATTTACTATTTTTAAATGAAAATGAATTCACAACTCTTGGGTTTTACCTTAATGGTTTCATTCCAACCAGTAGGTATATCTCTGAATGTAGATTCCTTTATCATAGCTTTGTGTCATCTACAGATAAGTATGCCTCATTGTCACCATTCAAGTCTTTATATAAGAAAAATAACATTGATAAAAACATTTTGAAAACTTATCTTGCATCATATAAGATATAATCATGATATACATAATTACATTAAATATGGATATTGATTACTACCTACACTTTTTCTGTACTTCTTGTCTAGGCAAAAATCCTGTTTCATAAGGTCATTATATTTTTTAGGTGGCACCCTTGCCCTGCTCATCATCACCATCCATAAATACATAACCTAATAAGAGTCAAGCCAAAACAAACTTCTTCCTCTCCTGACAGAGTCAGCTCTCTGAGTGGACATCCCTGGTGTAACTCTTGAGTTTATTAAGAAATGAAAATAGCATCAGTAGTAGCAGTACACCCAAATGGGAACTAGGATATAACACAATTCATCTCATGAATGTGTGTATGGTAAAGAGAGAAGACAACCTCCTTCTGGGGCCATCACTGTGAAACAGAATGCAGAGGTGAATTCTGCGTTTTCAAATGATTAATCTGCCAACCTCTTATTGACTTGACTATGCTGCTGCTATTGGATTTCAGCCTGAGTTGGCTGTCTATTTTAGAGACTTAAGAAGACATCTCAAAACCCACATTTAGAAATGTTACATTTGTTATACTGGACAAATTGGATCCAGCTTTGAAGAGGAAAGAAGAAATATCTAGTTAGGTATAAAACGGAATGTGAGCATGCTTAAGGGGAGTTTACCTTTCTTTTAAAAGACTCAAAGTTTATTTATGAAAAAAATTGTCTGCATTTGAGCAAAAATACAAATGTGTCTCATGTGACTGTAGGAGAAGTAAAGGGCTATTTTGTAATTGAAAAAGATAAAATCAAAACTCTCAGAAGATGGAACAATGATTATGATGACAATTATACGCATGTGTGAGAGAGAAGGAACAATGAAGAACTAGAATGATAGTGAGATTAAGAAGGCAAGAGGATAGAGAGTGGATGTAGCTCAAGTGGTTGAGTGCCTGCTTCCCATATACGAGGTCCCAGGTTTGATCCCCAGTACCTCCTAAAAACAAAACAAAAAACAAAGAAAACCCCAACTCTCATTCATTGGGGAGCAGGTGTAGCTAAGTGATTGAGCACCTGCTTCCCACGTACGAGGTCCTGGATTCATTCCCTGGTACCTCCTAAAAAAGGGGGGGGGGCAAGAGGAAAAGAAGAGCCTTTTGTCTTTTATTTCAGTGTGTGTGTGTGTGTGCATGTACACATATACACACACTGCACACTTGGAGTAGAATGGACTATTCATCCCTTTCATCTTGGAGTGGGCAGACATTTATATTCCTCATGACATCATTTGATCCCCTCAACCCAGCAATGTATGAAGCCAGTAGCTCCCCTGGACTTTCCAGTCATATGAGCCAATAAATTAACTTGAACTGGATTTTTATCACTTGTAGATGAAAAAATGATCTGACTACTTTGGTATCAAATGGTTTCCTTTTCCATCTACCTTACATCATCCTTCCTGCTCTTTCTCTTTTGCCTTCCCAAATCCAAGGGAATATATCACTCTTTTACACTCTGAGGAAATTTTTTATTTCACTTATTATTTAATATAACCTATCTCATACTTTATAATATAGATTTATGTATACCCTTGATTTTTATCAATAAATAGAAAGTTCATGGAAATTAAAATCATACGCTTTGAATTTTCTTACATGTAGCATAATTTTATTGCACACAGTAGGTACCCAATTAACATTTGGAGATGAGGATTAGAAGCTGATTCATGGAAAAATTCACATGTCAAAGGGAATCCATTAGGAGTCTTCATTCATTTGTTGATTTAAATAGATATCTAGCACATACCTGGTACCATGGGACTGAAGTTAACCTGACGATATATGTGTTATTCTTCAGAATTGTCACAGGTCCCTGACATGGTTACACAGAAGTATCAGGAGAAGGAGACTTTGGAAGGACCAGTTCTTGGCATCATTTCATGTTCGAATGCAGCATACTGCTCAGCCTGGAGAAAATACAGATGAAAATTCCCTGTGTTTAATATCTGTCATTAAAATGACAGCAATAAAGTCTAAAACCCAAAACGAGAAAATCAACTGGGTCCTTATAGATTGCCACAGCCAAGAACAATAAAAACTAAATCAATCACAGATTGTGGCAATAGGTAATTTAGCTAGTACTGGAAATGAAATGAAAGGACATTTCTGGCACTCGGCTCCTATCGTGGGAGTATGAAATGCCCTCGGAATTCAGATGGGCTCGTTGAACAGTCTTGGGTGAATATGGAGGGGGAAGAAAGGAAAACTATTTAAATTAGATTTAAATCGTTTTGTTCCCTTATCCCTCTGAAGTTTTCCTTTGTTAACGCATTGCAATTTTTTACCACCAGCATCTTCTGACCTGCTTCAGGTTTATTGGCTTTCCACCCTTGTTCAAGGAGAAAGACGGTGGGTCTCCTGAGAGTGGGCCTTACAGTATGGAGCCCCATCATCAGGTCCTCAGGAGGACCAGTTTTGGAGAAGAGCTTTCTGTTACTGTGGCACCGTAGAGATGCACAAAGAGCACCTCCAGGGAGCCAGAAGGTCTCTGTTTCTGGCCTGTCTCTACCACGATTCAAAAGTAGATCAACAAATCTGGGCTTCCAAATTCTCATTCGGAATGCCCTCTCAGATCCTATGTCATGCTGAGAGATTGTGATTTTATTATAAATAATTAGTGTGAGGAACACAGTCCCAGTATTATGGCTCTGACCCTGAGGAGTTTGGCTTCGGGTACCTGTAAACGCCTTGAATGTAGGAATTCCTTTTATACCCCACCTCCCCAATAAATTGATCTAGAATTAATAGATGAATGAGTGATTGATGGGGAGCCTTCCATTCTTTGTGGACTGTGTCTTAAAAATAAGTATTCTTCTTTCAAATGCAACATTGTCTTCTCCTTTGTGCTCACATACAGGGAATCCCTGGATGCATTTTGGACGTTTGCTTTCTCTGAAGAAAACTGCCTTGGTTTTAGTTCTAGGTTAGGGGATTTTCATTAGATGTTAAGCCACCTTCTCTGACCTTTGCCCAACATGGGCTATTCTTTTAGTATTCCTACAATGGGAAAAAAGGTTTCATGTCACTTTCAGAAAAAGAGGATGGGGCTCAGGAGCTTTCAGACGACATGTGCTGACACCAAAGGCAACACCTTCAGAAACAAAATACCTACTCACGCCACTGGCAGGAACAGTTGGAAATAAGCTCAGTCATTTACACCCAGGTGAATGAACAGAGAGGCAACGTGTGTCACTGGTAGAGTGGAAGACCATCTGGTATTTGCACCGTGCCAACAACAAGGAAGGGAAAGGAAGGATTGCAGACGTTCTTAACAAGGGGTTGGTGAGCTTGAAGTGAAATCCAAAAAAAAACTCGTTATTCTTGTGGGGACATGTTGGTGCAGGTGTGATATATTTATTAAATAATACACAGTATAGTGTGGACTTAGTAAGGGGTCTGTGGTTTCCACCTGACTGCCAAAGGGGTCCATGGAACAAAAAAAGGTTAAGAACCCCTGGATTAGAGGAATAACTAGCTCTGCTCTTTGGAGAACATCTGCTGATTACTGAATCATAAGGCTTTATCTGGGACAATTCCAAAGCCCTAAGGAAATTTGTTTGGATTTGAAAGCAAATGAGACATAGTAAACAAGATGCAATTGATAAAGGAACACTGATAGCCTCTTAGAAGAACTTGAGGTAAGAAGCAGAGTTTAGAAATGGAACACAAGAAATTAGACAGACACTGAGAGCTTTATTTCTATCTCCAGGGTTCTGACATGCTATTGGCACTCAGTAGTAATTCTGTTCTTTCCGGGGCCCCCAACTCACTACCAACGTACATTATTTCTTTTTTCTTTCAAATTCCCAGATCAAAACCCTCCTCAAACATGAAGCCTTGCCAGCTGTTTCCAACAATCTCTTTACCATCTATTCACAGCACTTACAATAATGGCTAGCATTCCGTGAGTGCAACCAGACCTGTACTAGACATAGTTACATGCATTATCTCAACTGACCCTCATAAAAGCCTCAAGAGGGTAGGTGTATTTTTTATCCTCATTTTTAAAATATGAGAAAACTGGACCTTAAAGAGACTAAGCCAACTTGCCCAAGATTAGATAGTTGGGATGTAATGGAACTGGTATTCAAACTCATGCATCCTAAATCCGAAGCCCATGGCTTGAACCCATTATGCTATGTTGTGTTACCTCTATGGTAATGGTTAGAAATGGTCCTTTAGAAATGAGTTATCCCCTCCACGCTTTTACTGTATTTTTTATTTCTGTATTACTGTTCAGCTATTTAGGTGTCTTGTCAACTTGATTCTAAGCTCCGAGAGAACATGTTTCATGCCATCTCCTTCCTCTGCAACCCCAAACAGCAGCCAAAGCACAACCATGTCAGTATGGTGGGCCCCTCCAAGCCCACTCTCCCCTTGGGGCCCTGATTACTTGCTCATTCAAGATCAGTTTCCTTCGGAATTGTCCTTTTGTTGCCATCCTTCTCTCTGCTGAGCTGCAAGAAGCCGAGGAGGCCATGTGAAGTGATTAGTCCCAGTAGTATGTACACAGCCTCAGCACAGCTGGGCTGCAAAGCCAGTTTATTATCTTAAGAAAGGGATCTGGTTTAGTCTGAGTTTATATCTCATCTACCTCCCATTCATTAGATGCGCTCCGGGGCTCAGCTTACATTGCGTCAACTCCGCTGGTATGTATACAATGCCAGTAATATGGAGGGGGCCAACATGTGTTGAATACATCTACTGTGTCTTAGGTCTCTGAAGGTCACTCACTAAAGTAATATATGGTGCTAGTGTTGGTGGCTGAAGGTCAAGTCATCTTGCTTTTCATAATGCATAAACCTGAAACTCACTCAGACACCAATCATATGACCTAAACCTTGGAACAAATATTTTACTAAGTAAATCAGTGAGCATGTTGGCATTTCTATTAACCTTCAATGCACTGCTGACAGAAAATGAATAATGATAAATAATAACTCAAGCCTGTAAATCATGCTTAGCATCAGAAGGAAGAAAAAAAAAGCCTCGTGTGTGCTAGCATCTGTTAGGAGGAGAGCAGGAAGCACTTGAGGGGAGAGGAGAAAGAAGGGAAGGCAGGTGGGGAAAGCAGCTTTTGGATTCATAGAAGGCTAAGCCACTTCTGAACAGGACTGATGGAATAAGGAAAGCCCCTGTACCTCCTGTCTCTCATTTGATGGGCACCAGTTTCTGACTTTCACGGTGCCACTTTGGTGCTTGCTCTTTTCTTATCTCCTGTCCCACTGGGTTTCTGAGTTGTTTGGAAAGGAGTCTTCTAACTAAGCCAAACCCTATCAGGGGCATTCCTTCCCCACTGCACCCTTCTTGGAACACTGGGTTCTCATTGCCCAGTGGGCAAGGCTAGGCCCAGGAGCACTGACCTGATGCTGCTACCCTGTTCATAAACTTCCCTGCAGAGGGAGGTCCCAGGCAGAAGGAGTTCCAGGCATTTCAGCACAGAATAATAGATTCCAAACAATCGCAACAAAAGGAAAACCAGGTCCCAGGTCACCAAGGGTCTGAGAACTCCATTGAAGCTTTTCCCTTGTAGGGAAACCCTGAGTGCAGTTGAGTGGGGGAAATTCCAGAATCTGATGCTCAGCATCTAGGAGCATCTCTTCCTGGGCTTTTGCTTTTCTAGATTCTCCTTCCTCTTACTGTGGGGCTAACATTCGCTAGTTGGCAATGTCTTCAGATATATTCCAGCCAAGAAACAAACAAAAAATATGTTCTATGGAAAAATTTCTTAGAATAAAAATCCATCCATACTATTTGTTTTGCTGATTCTATGAGCACCCCAAGTGCCAAGGCAGCCTGAGTCTAGGTGACACTGACCCTTTCTTTCAGATGACCCCAACCTGTCTGACAGGCTGCTAGAGAGGGAGCCAGGGCTATCAACAGCCCTTCCTCCTCAGACCTCTGAATCTGTTTCTCCAGGACAAATGGGGCACAGCCATCACTGCAGGGGTGTGGTGGCAGCTCACTGGAGATGAAACTGTAGCTGGTAATAACATGTGGCCTTTGAAACTCTGTCCAAGCTGGTTACTGTGTGAGTTAAATGTATTCTTCTCCTTGGGAACTAGATAACCAAAGAGAGAACGCATTTGCAACGTGAGTATTCTTTGAATGCAATTTAAAGTCATTCTGCACCTCTTGAGACCAGAATTATGCTAAGCGTTGATAAACCAAATAGTATAAATGAAAGAAAAGTGGTTCTTGCTGTTCACAGAAATTTTGGCTTTCTCCTTTCCTTTATTTGCTTTTGGAACCATTTCCCCATTTGGATTTGGGGCAAAGAATTGGCAATGCAATGCAGCCAAATAGCACTGAGTTTACAGTGGGAAATTTGCTGCTAGGTTTTCCAACTACTAAGGTTGTGTAACCTTGGGCAAATTGCATCCCCTTTCTGGACTTCAGTGTTCCCTCCCATAAAGTCCCCTAACATTGTGAATTTCTGTGCTAGGTTTCCTCCTCCTCATCAGCTTTTTGCCCCGTCTCTCCTTATTTCTTCACAGTCTCCACTTTTTTTTTTTTTAATTAGAGGGGGAAATAGATGAAAGGAAAAAAAATGAGGAAAAAGACAGAAAATTAGCATTTTCTCAGCTGCACATTTCAGTTATAAATACTGCAATTTGAGGTAATGAAATTCACAAAATGCAAAAGGTTTAAGGTTTACCTGGTGGAGTGAACTCGGCCGCATGGTATATGGCTTGATTTTCAAGGGGAGGTTCATTATGCAGAATGCACAATGCGGGCAAGCTAACAATGCCATAAACCCTTCAATTTTGCATTTCTTGACTTTAATGTTGCATTACTGTAGGTTTTGGGTTTTAATATGCTGTATAAATACAGCATACATATTTGTAAGTACAGGCACCATGAAAGGGAAGATTTTTCTCTTCTAAATCTTGGGCTCTAAAAGCCCAACCCTGTTTGCTTTCTGGGTGACTTTGTTAGAAAGCAGGTGGGAGAAAGTAGGGCAGGGTGAGTTACCTAGGAACAACCCTCCCTTATGCCCAAGCCCGTTATGAAATGCAGAGGCTTGCTTTTCGCCCTCACTGCAGTTGGCAGGGGAGGATGAAGGCTCCTGGGAGGGAAAGCATCAGAATAAAGGGAAAGCTTGGCTTGGTTCCTCCCTGGCACCTGCCCAGATGCATCAGCACAGCCTTCCTCTGCCTCTGCTGGAAGGTCAGTACCAGCTCCTCTCTTGTTTTCTTTCTGACGTGATGTTGCTCATGCTGAGCAGTAGGGGAAGTGTGCAGGCAAAAGAGACGTGAGTGGCTGGACTGTTTTCTCTAGCAGAAGATATGGCAAGCTCCCTGCAACTGACGTGGATGGTAATGACCCATCAGATGCTCTACTGCAGGGGTTCTGAACCTTTTGTGTTCCACGGACCCCTTTGCTAGTCAGGTGAAAATATCATGCCCACACCAACACGTCCCAAGAATAATGTTTTTGTGAATTTCAATTCAAGCTCATGGACCCCTTGCTAAGAACCCCTGCTCTACTGGGAGATAACATTCTGCCCTCACTGCTGAGGACATTCCAGGATTCTGGCCTGTCTCAACAGGTGGTCTCCATTGTCAGAGGCAGTAAAGTGTTCCCTTTTCTTTCTCTTAGGGGTCCTCACTGTCAGCCTCAGCACTCAGAGCTGTCTGATGGGAGACCCCTTGTCCATTAACTGGGCTCCCAAAGGTGCTCCCATTGGGCAAGGATCAGGGATGGGAAAAGGCTTGATATTGTGGAGATGACCAAAATTGTTGGAGAAGCAGATTTGGGGCAGAAAGGTAAAAACCAACTTCTAGAGCTCTGAAAACATGCTCTGTAACCCAAGACTTCGTTTGTGAGCCCTTATGCAGGGCTCAGTAACCTGCACCCAACAACATTCTGACCCTTATCTGCCCCCTATGGTGAGAATATCTCTGCACCTCAGAACCAAATGCTTGGAGCCCAGAGGAGCCCTCATGTTAACTCTCCTTAATACTTTCCTCCACTGAACTGCCAAAAGCTTTAGGACACATAACTCTGTTGAAGAACTTGGCACTTTCTGCCCTGCCTTGAAACTATTGGTATAATGTCTGACTTCCCCTCCTAACTTTGAGGGCAGATGCCATCATGTCATGCTCAATTCACTCAGCATTCAACGAGGATCTGCTATGCACCAGGCCCTATGGTGTCCTTTTAATAAGGCATAAAACAGCAGTCTCTGCCCTCAAGGAGCTTGTGGCCTGGTGAAGAAGGATATTACATGGATAAGTGGTGTTCATTCGGTGGAAAGTCATGTGAAACAAGCACACACACAGGGAAAGGGGGAATTCTCTCTCCCTCAAGGAGCTGAAGGGTAGATGACTTCAAGTGGAAGAATGAAAGTGCTTGGGATATTCAGGGAGGGTCAAATAGTTTGGTGTGACTGTCACTTAGGATGAGAAGATGCTCAAGGTTGAGGTGAGACTGGAGAGTTACACTGAGGCCACATATCAAGGGCATGGTTAAGTCCTTTCCTAAAATTGCACCCTAGCAGGTGATAATGGCAGAGCTGGACTAAGGCCTGAGGAGACCCACTTCTGGAGAAAGTCTTCACGAGGCCAATCTTGGGCAGCCCTACGGCACTGAGGAGGCAAATCCTCCTAGACTGCAGTTAGTAAAAGTATTTGGTTCTACCATTGTCTACAGTGTGTTTTGAAGAGCACTCAAAAGGTTCCTGTTCCTGAAATAACTTTCTATGAGCTTATCTCAGAACAACATTTCCATCACTGATGTCACTCACCTGGGTTAAGGCATATGGTAACCTCCAAATATTTTACTTGATAAAGACAGAGTATCATGATGTCACCTGCCATGAAAACAAGGACTACTTCAGGACATCTATCACCACCACAACCCTACCAGATCACAGCCAAGCGTCCAGGACAACTAAAAGATACTAAATCCCTGAAAGGATGAAAGAAGGCTGAAGAGTTGAAGGGGGTGGGGACGTGGCTCCAGAATCAATGACTGCCATCTGCCCTGGCCTAGCAGATCCTAGGGTCTCTCAGAGGGATTCTTCACCAAATCCAAGCTAAACCACTCTAGGGAATGTGTTTGTGTGCATATATGTGCTAATAGGAAGGAAATTACACTCTCAATGCTGGGATACAAGAGTTAGCTGATA
Organism: Cabassous unicinctus; assembly: GCA_029593785.1. Taxonomy (NCBI): domain Eukaryota; kingdom Metazoa; phylum Chordata; class Mammalia; order Cingulata; family Chlamyphoridae; genus Cabassous; species Cabassous unicinctus. The sequence continues at coordinate 25,088 of JAQZBX010024818.1, forward strand.
CATCAGCATCCTGATCCGACACGGCTGTCAGAAAAATTATCTGTGACCCAGAAGGGGCCACAGTAAAAGGTGATTTATACTCTGACTTAGCTTCGCCAGAGCTATCCCCAGAGAAGACCATGCCAATTAAGCAAAAAATAAGGCAAATTGCATATGTTGTGGTGCTTGGTGTTGACTGCTCCCCCAGAGAGACCTACAAATTAATTTTCTCATCTTAGCCTTGCTCTGTAACCAGTTCCAAAGTGGAAACCTCAGCATTTTATCTCCTTAATCTCTTATTCCCCTTCTCATCCACTTTTTTCCCCCAACAAAATTAAATCCTGTAACAACGATTTTAATAAGCACTAAAAAAGTGTAATGAACCAGATAATGAAGAACTCTTATTTTCTTTATCTACTTTGTACTTAATTTATTTGGTATGTTTCCTTTGCATGCCTCTTCCTGAGTGTTTCCAACAACATTAAAATTTTAGATAGATGTTCCCTTAGTTAAATCAGGTAAAAATCCTGATTTGGAAAGCTGGATGTGTCATGTCCAGACCACCTGTGATGGGGTATCAAAGCTCATGCCTGGAACATGGTGCCCCTTCTGGGACCTTGGTGTCACTCAGGCACTAATGAATTTCCTCTCAAGCCTCAGGCCAAATGGGTCTCTTAGGGGGCTAAGGGAGCCAGATTGGCTTCTCCTTGCAGTCTGGGGTATAGACTGAATAGTAAATATGGCCCAATTCAGTCTAGATTCCTCTTTGTGGTTATGGTGCTTGAGTGAGAAGGCCCAGATGAAAAAGATATGGTTCAAGGAACAGGTTCCAAAGTCCAAAATCCAGGCACTCTTGGCTCCTAAGAGTTCTACCACACAGTTGAGCTATTAGTTGCCCATTCTCTATAAGATCCTCAACCATTCCATGACATGCTTGTTGAACAGATTTGGTAGGCAGATTTCGCCTGCTATTACTTCTTAAAACCCTTTAGTGGCTACCCATAGCCAAGGTCCAGGTGGTAGAACAAGCAGAGCAGACAGATAACTGAAATAGCACTGCTCTAGCCATGGAATTACTTGATCTAATAAATATGGTATCCACATTCCTAATAGGTTATGGAAAGAGGTAGAAGAATCAGCCTCAGGAATTTAGACAGGATGGATACTAGAGAAACTATGCAAAAGTCATGTTTTCTGTTTTTCCCCAAGTATGTAGAATCACTATTTTGGTACAGAGAAAATGCAAGTACATGTTTAATCACCCAATTCCCAGTTTAATAAAAAATGAGGGAAGGAAGAAAGGATGGAAGGGAGGGAGAGAGGGGGGAAAGGCAATTGGCTTATTTAGTTATATATCAAGACCATTTTTTAAAGGGAAAAATATATCTGTTAAACGGCAGCACACATGATCCAATTTGGAATAACATTGAGGATGAGGTCAAGAGTCAAGTTCCTTGATACTTTAGTGCATATGGCCACTAGGTGCCTCTGGAATAAATAAGAAAGGAAAGGGGGTGAATGGGAAGATGTTTGCCTCCCAGAGAGGCAATTTGTAGGTATGTGTGAGAGAAAAAATATAGAATCTGTGCAAGAGAAGGACCTCTGAGCTCCTGGATGTTAAGGAGAATTGTCAACTCAATTTTAGAGAAACATTCACCAGATCTAAGATCTTCCAAAGAAGCCTTGGGTGATGCAGAATGAGTACAAACTCTAGTTGGTACAAGCTGTCTGGGAATCCTGGCTCTGCTCTTACTGACATGGTAACTTGTCAGGGACTCAGTTTCTTCATCTGCAACATAGGCACACAGGGTTGCTACGAGGATTAAATAAGGTGAACCCTTTAGCACAAGACCATAAACACTGGTGAGTCCTCAGAGCCACTGTGGCTGCTTTGGTGCTTTCTGTGACACTGTACCTTTCCCTCACAGCTAACCCCCTCTTTTTCTAAAGCTCTCCTTCTTCCCTAGCAGACGCCTGATGTCCTCAGCCCTGTGCTAACGAGGGGTTTTCTTGAGCAGGGATTGATTAAAATGTAGTGGCATACCCTCATTTTGCGTCACCGTGTGTGTGACTAATAGCCATGAAATTTGTGCCACAGATAAATAATTGGCCCTTCAGCCATCCTCCATGTCTTCCGAGACACACAAACATGATCTATCACAGCCGCAGACATCTCAATGAGCATCATCTCTAGATCATAATAGATCATGTTACATTTGTATATGCTCAGCGACATAATTTACTATAAACAGGGCCAAGATCAGCACCAAAGAAATTATCCTTCTGCAGAGGCAGACTCTTCGACTGCATTATATGCACGCTGTGGTTTTTAAAATATTAATTATATTGTAAACTAAAGGTTTACTTTATGTATCATAAATCTAGGTGTCTCTTCTTTCTGTGTGCCCAATAAATATACTTCTCATCAACTTTTAATTATGCTGTTTGCATTATTCTGTCCTGAGGATGAGAGTGCATGCTAAATCACAGCCTTCTAATGTGGACTACAGCATAAGTTTAGTTAATTAAACCATATATTTTATTAGTTCTTGCACCTCCATCTTGTAAAACTATGCGTATGATGTTGAAGTGGGGAGGGGGCATAAAATAACATGGTTATGATATTTTATTGTTATTTATTATTCTGGAGATTCAGATAATTTAGGAAAAAATGAACTGCTTTTCTCCATGTGGTTTTGCTGACCTCTCATCTATCGGGACACTCTCTCCTAAAGGCAGGGATGGGTGGACATGTTATCAAAGGGCTTGGGCTCAGGCCTAAGACCAGTCCCAAAACTTGATGGAAACACAAGCACATGATAAATCAAAGGAAATTGCATTAAAACCTTGCACTGCTACTTACTAGCCATGTAACCATAGAAAAGATATACAAGATGCTAGCCTCTATTTCCTCATCTAAAAATGGGGCCATTGCAAAGATGACATGAGATATAATGCAGGTCAAGTGCTTACCATTGTGTGATATACAATAAGTGTGTAATCATAGTGGCCCACGTGGCCTGAGCCTCCAGAGGGCCAATCTGCAAGGTTGGTCAATGGGCTCACCATAACACAGGTTGACTCAAGTCTCTCTTGAGGGAAGCAGACTGATACCAGTAGCTAACACTCTTGTTTCTGGCAAATTCCCTATGTTCTCTCTTGTCCTAATGTTGGCCATTGAGTAGTCTTGTCCTGTAGGTCCCAACTGTCCACTCAGCTGGTTCCTTGGCATTGCCTGAAGCCATCCCCTAGTTTTCCTGAGTGTGTCTCTGTGGATGCCCAAAGTCCCTTGCCTCAAGCTCTTCCCCACAGAGGCAGAGGGGGGCCTCTCACACAGATGCAAGGTGAATGCCACCCCCACCCAACAGAGAAAGTATCCTGAAAGCGTTATGGATTAGGACCCTTTCAGTGCCTGCTCTGTTATAAACAACTCCAAAAGAATGTGCTGGCTTTATCAGCTCCCTCATTTTCCTCCCCTTCCCACAACCAAAAAAATAAATAAAGAGCAGAGGCAAGATCTGTTTTGTTTCAACTTTAAAAAGCCTTTGAAGGCATAGCTATTTAAGAACAATAAAAAAAAAAACAAAAAAAAAACACACACACACAACCATTTTGTTCTCTTAACTGCTGCTCAATTGGTAAAGGCCCCCTTATCCTTCCCACAGGGAGGGAGGGTCTGTTGTGTTTTATGCTTGACTCGAGCCCTTCTCCTATAGCCCCCCAACTGTGCTGCCCTCCAGGACACAGTCTGCCACAGAGCTGGCAATAAGCAAAGGCAACGAGTCCCATCAACACACTAGGGTTGACTGGAAGAGCCTTGCCTTCCCTTGCCGCCTTCTCCCCTGCTGGACTGTGGGTGGAGACCAGGGGAAGGAACCTCCCAAGGAAGACTTCATGCCTCTAATGGATCCCATATGCCAAGGGCTGACTTCTGATATTCTCCAGTCCCAAAGCACCTAAGCTTTGATTTTTATTTTATTTTGCATGGGTGGAGGGATAGAACCTGGATGCTTGGGCCTCAGATCTTAAGCTGACAATTCAGCATTAAATAAAGGATGAAATACAAATGGTAATTTTTTTTTTTTGCAGTGTGCCTGCGTGTGTGGTCTTACACATCCCTCTTCTGCCCTATGGCTCTCAACTCCCTTTTCTGAAGACTTTCTTTATCTACTGGTTTTAAATGCTGCAAAGAGGTTTAACACTCTTAGGGAAGAGAATGTCACCACACATCCCCCCACCAATCCTGAGAACACTGAAGGGTAGCTGATACTTTCCATCATTTGTCTCCTTTGGAATGGGGTAAAGCTGGGAAAAGTAGGGTGATGGAATGGTGGGAAATTGATTAGAGGCTCCATATCTAAGTGTCAATGTTGCTAGGCCAATGGAGTAGCTGGCTGCATGAAAAACTAATTTTGGGATTTTTCTATGCCTTAAACTGTTCTATAGGCTTCTCCCCTTTCTGTAATTTTGTCATATGAAAAGCAAAGAAAGTTCCCTCCAAATCTATCCTGCTGACAAATAGAAAACCTGAATTATATTCTTTAAGTTCGTAACTCCTAGGGCCAAGTAAGGGTTCTCTATTTATTTATTTATTTTTCTTTTTCTTTTTTTTTTAAGTTTCCCTGTCTCTATTTTTACAGCCTAATTTCAAACTCACACTCCTTCATGGGGCTAAGGAATTTCAGTAACGAAATGTTAAAGGTCGAGAGCTTCTGACAGAATATAAGCTTAAACCATCACAGACTGAAAATTCCCCACAATCCACTCTATGCAAGTAGAACCAAAGAAAACCCAAGTGGAGTATGGGCTTGAAGTACTTTCTGTTTGATTCAATGGACTCTGTGCATATCTTTCAG
>JAQZBX010024819.1:0-29933 GCA_029593785.1 Cabassous unicinctus
AGCGAGAGCAGGAGCGCGGGCGGAATCCAGCCCCGAGCCGCCCGCGCCGCCGCGCCCTCTCTGCTGCCCTCCCTCCCTGCCTCGCCCGCGCCCTCCCCCTCCGCAGCCACCTTCCCGCCGCCTCCCCGCCCCCCGCGGCCTCGCCGCGCCTCTCCCTCCTTCCCGGGTGACACACCGAGTTCTCTCTCCGCCGCACAAAAGAAACGCATCTGGCCTGCCAGTCCCGCGTGGCTCATGCCCACCTCAAGCCCCAAATGCCTTGTTTCGCGGAGAATCAACTGTCTGGGCCGCCACCAAGTTCCCAATCCCCGGCAAAAACAGTCCCAGGATTAGTGAATGTTCGCCGAGCAGGATCGCACCGAGCGGGCGATTCCGAGCCAGCGCCAGAGCGGGGGCTGAGCCCGGGGCCCACTCCGGCAGCTCCCAGCGGTGTCCTCGTCGAGGGGCCGCCGGCCCCTCCTCCCCCTGCCTCTTCTCCCGGGACCTGAGCCGGGCTGAGTGACAGCAGCCCGCTCTCTAATAGGCTCCCGGATGCTGCCTCCTAATTAGCCTGGACCCTCTCCCCCAAGGCTGCTTCTCGGGCCTCCCCCAATGCACCGCAGTCAATTTTCCGGGATTGGGATAGAAATGATGGCTTCTAATCAGACGAAACGTTTCTCTTGGCTCCAGGCCGCTGGCGAGTGCAGCGGGAGACCCCAGGAGCCCAGCCAGGCCCGCCTGTTTCTTCTGCAGAGCCTGCCTCTTTCCTTGCTCTGCACCTTCAACGGCCTCCCCACGCCGGCCAGGCCCTTTGGCAGCGTTGCCCCAGCTTGGGGCCCATGCTCCGGCCTCCTAGAGCTGCAGGCACAGGCTTGGCAAGGCAAGCGACTTCCGTCTCCCAACCCCAGGCTGGCAACCGAGGCCTCCAGCTTCTCCCCCACACGGTCAGAGCTAAGCTCCTGCACCAGTTGGCCTTTGCTGGGCACCAGCAAAGATGTTACCCTCCCCACCCCCACCGGTGAGCCCCTCCCTGAGTCCTCCTGCTTCACTGAAGTTTGTCGAGGGATTTTGCTCAACAATTGTTAACTGGCCCTGAGACTTCAGCGTATTGAACAAACAGGCGACAGCTGGCGCGGCCCTGACCTGCTCCTGGTCATAGCCAGACCCCCAGGCTTCCTTCCTCCTTCACCTGCTCAGCTCCACCAGCTACCGCAACCCACAACCTGAGGGAGCAACTGGGGGAGGTAGCCTGGGGGAGAAGCATTTCCCTACTCACCCTCACTGCTCGGTCCAGTACATCCTCATCTGTTCCTCGGGGTCTCTGCTTGGGACAGAATGTGCAGGTTGTCAGTGTCTGGGACGTGCTGCAGGCACTGCCGTTGAGCCCTCACCCTGCCCCCCATCGGAGGGAGACACCCAGGCCCCAGGCTGAGCTCCTCAGTGAGGATTGCTGGGCAGGGCCGGGTGCAGGGTGGAACCAGGCCTGCCTCCCACTCCCTCAGCCTCAGCCCAAGGCCCCCAGTTCTGGGCCATGGGGAGAGGGCACCGCTCCTTAGGGCCTGGCCCACTCTCACTCTGAGGCTGAGGCTAGAGCGGTTGCTTCCCAAATTTGGGTTGGGGAAGCTCAGCGACCCTTGCCCTTTCCTCCCAAAGGGCAGTTTCTCTAAGTTCAGAGACCCCTGAGAGGAAATTGGTCTTGGTTCTGGGGGGGAGGGGTACATGGGAAGTATAGTTGCCCGGCATTTGCTCTCAGCCCCACCTTTTACCACATTTCTTGGCTGAGTCTCCTGCAGCAGTGTTCGAGGAGGTATCCAGGTGGTGCAGCGTGCCAGGAAGTGCCCCTTCACACACCATCCTCCGTGTAGCTGCTTCCCCCCCGCATTGTGCCACCCAGCCTGTCTGGATACAGAGGGGGTGCGGGTGCACGCACACATAGACTGCACACTCACACAGGTGTGCTGTGTACACCCAGCACACATTCTCACTGCATCCACGCATGGGAGTGCTGAGTACAGGCTCCCAGGCACAATGTGCACACACTGCCGGGTTTCTGGGTCCCAAGGCACCCATGCTGTTCGGCAAGAAAGCTGGCTGGTAGGGGGTAGCGGGTGCGTTCTCAGCCTGCCAAGTGTTGGGCCAAGGTAGGAAGCACAGTGCACCTCTGGGTGGGCATCCAGAACTAGGGTGTCGCAGACCCCCACCTCCCAGGGGGCCAGAAGATCATAGGCCCTCCATGGGTGGGGGATGGGTACTGTTCTGTGCCTGCATCCCCAGCTACGCAGTCTGAGGGGGCTTGCATCCCTCATTGTTTATGCATTTAGTGCAGTTATTGAGCACCTGCTGTGTGCCCATCTGGATCCAGGCTTCTGGCAGTGCTCCAGGCAGGCACAACGGTCCCTTTATTTGGAAATCTTGATGCCTGCTGTGTGAATGGAAAGGCCCTCACACCCTTGTGGGTGAAGCTTAGTGTCCTCAGCCCCAGAAAGCAGCTAAAGCTATTGGGGACCGGCCAGGGGAGTCTGTTTTGCTGAACTTGGGCAGTGTGGAATTAGCAGGGGTGAGGAAGTAATTGATCGAGATTGGGGGCTGTGGCCAGATCCTGCACATTGGCTCGAGAAGGGACCTGGGTATTCAATACTGTCTCTTGCTTTTCTCTCCCAGCCACACTCTCCGACTGGCCACTATCCCAATCAGGGAGGGGGCATCTTGTACAAACACTTATGTCACACACAAACACACAGGGCAGCAATCTTTCAGGACTAAGAGCAGAGTTTCCCCTAGGTGACCTTGGGCAAGGCTTGGCCTGCACTGTGCCTCAGTTCCCATGTCCAGCCATCTCTGCCTGCTGCTCCAGCCTTCAGGTCACTTGAGGATGGGATGTGAGAAGGGAAGAGGGCTTACTGAACTGGAACTATGTGCCCTAGTCCCCATTCCTTTCAGGCCACACAGAGCCAGCAATGATTCGGTGACTTTCAGGAAATTTGGGGGCTTAGGGTCCTGGCTGGGCTGAGCAGAGGAGGCTGGGCTATCATGGAGACTGAAATAGTTACCACGGGGACCCTTTCTGAGTCTGGGCTCCCTCAAAACAGACTGTGCCCAAGAAGGGTACAGTAACCTAATTTGAGAATGCTGCTTGGAGGGCCCTTATGGGGGCATCCTTCCACCCACCCATGGGGTACCATACCTAATCCTTGCCCCCAGAATCAAGAGATTTTAGGAAAAGGGAAGGAATGTGCCATAGCCTGCCCCCGGGGCCACTCACGACTCTACGGGACATTCCAGCTCTAAGCCTCTTAGGCTGTGGAGAAGTTCAAACTAGAAAACCCAGTTTTCGGAGTACAGCCGGGACCACCTACCTCCTTCTGCCTGACCTAACACCCCCTCCCCAATAAAAGCTCTGGTTTCTTTGAACACAAGCAATTACTGGGGAGAGGCCGAGAGGGGGTGCTCAGGTAGGGTCTGAAAATGATCTCACTGGATCCTTTAAGGGGCTGAGGCTTCCTGCCAATCTGGGTTCCCCAGCCTGTCTAGAAGTGGGGAGAGCTAGGATGTATTCAGGCGAGACTGGCAGCCAGTGGGGTGCCGACGGGAGTATGGAACTGGTTTCTGGGTTACGGGCTGCTCCTCGGTCCTTGGTGGAGAGCCCATTGCTTTTCCTGGCCCATTGTTCACTGAAGCCCACCAGACGCTGTCTGGTTCCTGAAAGTGGTGGAGTAGAGAGGAAGAGTGGCCAGGAAAGGGGCTGCGGCCACTCACCCAAACAAACGGGGAGCAGGGGGTCAGCTTTTGCTGCAACACAGGTCCTCTATCCAACAGCTACTTTTCTGGGAAAAAGGCATTCAGCCTGGCTCAGAGGTCAACAAATGTGCCTTTACATCCTACAGTCCAGACAGCCCGGTTACCATGCCCAGCCCAACTCTTTCCCAGAGTTGAGGGGTCTTAAAGCAGCCTGGGAAAGTGGGGGCAGCAGCAAGTCCCCTTTCTGTGCTGCTTCTGCAGCCGGTAGTCCTTGTCATTGCCCTAGATCTGACCAATACCCTCGGCCTGCATCCTTGGCCAAGTGGACAGCAACCCGGGTTCCCTGGCTTTGGCTCATGGCTATCAGAGGCCAATATCTGAGAACTGAGAAGACCCGGACTCTGGTTTTTTTTCATTAAAGAGGACTCAAAATATTTTTAGATTCAGGGAATTCCTAAACCAGAAAAACCCTGGAGCCAGGATTCCAACCTAGGTTCCCTTTCTTCGATTCAACTCTTGGGGCCCTTGTTTTACAACCGCAGAATCGACTCCAACTTTCCAGGCCCATCAATGTCAGAATTCCGAGACCCGGCTCTAGAGAAGAGGTTGTGTGTTCGGGAACCCTGCGTCAACAACCAGACCCGGGAGAAGCCAAGCCACGGGAATGTCTTTATTGGACTTTGCGAAGAGCATTTGGGGTTTCTCTTAGGAGAAGGAAAAGCCCGACCCGTACGGGCGAGGGCAGCTCTGGGCGCCGGCCAGGCCGTCCTGGGCCGGGGGCGCCTCGGAGCGCTGCGGCGGGACTTCGGGGTCGGCGGCTAACGGAGCTGGGGGTTCGGGTGGATTTCTGCTGCTTTTCTGCGGCATTGCTGCCCGAACGAACAAACGAACTAACGAAGCCATTTCGTTTAGGACAAATACCCTCTTGACGCGAAGCTACGGCCGAAGTCCGGGACGGTTGGAGACGGGCCGAAGCTTCCGCCAGTGCTAGGGCCCCCATCCCAGGGCGCAGCGGGCAGCCCTCTCGCTGGTCCCCTTTTCCCGAGGACCCCTGCGAGGGGCTGCGAGCGGAGCCTAGGGTTGCACCCTTCACGGGGCCGGGGCCCCGAGGCTGCTGCTCCCTTCGGTTGCCCGGGGCAGAAGCGCGGGGTGGGCCCACTGGTTAGATGAGGTAGCGCCGGGCGACGGCAGAGGTAACCGTGCTCAAGACGCAGGAACGAGCTTCTCGCGCTGCCTCGATGGCGCCTGTCTTCTGCGCGTTGCGCTCTGTCCCGCGCCGCCAGCTGGAACCCTCTCACTCACGGAGCAAACAGCGCGGGACTCGGTTACCACCTCCCTGCGCCCCTTTACCGCGGAGACCCCGCGTCCCTAACCCAGCGTCTCTTACCCCACCCGGGCTGCGCTGTGTCTGCGGCTCGTCGGCTCCGGGCTCGCGCGCGGCGGGCTTTGGCTCAGGTTTCGGCTCGGGCTGGGGCCAGGGATCCAGCTCCGTCTCCGGCTCTGCGCGTTGCTTCGGCCCCAGCTGGTTAGCTACATCCCAGCGCGCAAGGTCGAGGATGCCTCGGCTCGGCCCCGCTCCTCCCGCCGCCGCCGCCGCCGCCCGTCGCCGGCGGGGAAGGCGGGGACACGGGCCGGGGAGGCGGGAAGGGGGGGGGAGGGGAAGCAAGGCGTTTGCCTGGGCCGGCGGGGAGGGGGCGGCGCGCAGACCCTTAGATTTGGGGCTCCAGCCTCCCTCGGGGCGCAGGCTGGGGTAAGCGCCGCTCCGGGTAGGGCCCGGAGGCCGAGGTGCGCTCCCCGGGACCTCGCACGCGGAAGGCGTTCCCACCGCATGCGGACGAAGCCTCCGTGGGTCTCAGTCTGGCCCCGGCGCGCCCTTTCCCAGGGCTCAGTTTCCCACCTGGCGAAGGGGCCAGACCCGCTTCGCTTTAGTCCAGGTCTGATCGGAATTTCCCAAGGTCCTGCCAGATGATGGTCAAGCCGGGGTTTTGAGATTCGACCCTTTCCCCTTTCTGCTCAGCCTGTGTGCAGAAGGGAGCCGGGCTTGCGTGTTGGCAGGGAGAGTCCGCCGTGCAGAGCTTGGCAGCCATAAAGGTTTGAGGACAGACCCCAGGGCTCTCTGTGTATGGCGGGGTGGGGGTGGGGGGATGGTTGGGGAGGGGCAACCGTCTGACCTTCTCTGCTTGGGGGATTCTCCCCTTCTTCCTCCTCAGGGGCTGGGCTGGTGAGAAAAGGAAGACCGATCCCATGCGGAGAGACACTTCTGCGACCCCTTGTCCAGCACGCCTTCAAGCGGCCGCCCCACACTCAGCCCATGCACAGGGAGGCCATGCATGTGGCCTTTCGGGCCCGTTCCTGACTGGCACCCAACGCCGGGTTCCCCAGCGTTGCCCGATGGCCAGATAACATCGTGCGTGAAGCCATCGTGCGTGAAAACAATTGACCGAACCTAATCCTGCTTCCCAAGCGCTCAGTCTGAGCCTTCAGCTTCTGGGGCCCTGGGACAAGACAGCGTGTCGGGCTGTGGCCTGTCCGCCTAGGGCCCACCCTCTGGGACAGGGCGGCCGAGCCTGCTCGCCGACGGCCACGAGGTTCCCGCACGGCTGCTTCCGCTGGAGGTGTCCGGAGATGGCAGCGCGGCAGCCGGGCATCAATGTTGCATGAGGTGCCATCACCGGGTGGTGCCTCCCAGCCTTGTTAACCCCGACAGCTGCTGCCATAGAGGCCGGGGCCGGCTCCCGCCCTGGCGCCCTGCTTGTGCGCGCCTCCAGGGCTGCCTGGCCCAGGAATGTGGAAACCCCGGGCCCCTGTTCCAACCCCCAAAGCCGGAAGCCAGAGGGATCGAAGCTCCCCCAGGCCGCCGCACTTAGGCCCCGCGGGATGACCCCTGCACCCTATTCCGCCGTTTTGGAGATTCCACGGCCTCCTCTCGCCCGCCTACAGCGGGAACCCGTCTCCCGTGGTGTGGTGCGGCTCGGTGCACACGGGTCGTTAAGGGTTAAGAGACGCCCCTCAGACGCCCGCGCTTTCAGACCTGAACCTGGGGGCGGCGGGGCGGAAACGCTATCTCAAGGCTTGGACCTTGCGCCCTGCGGGGATTTCAGCCCTGGCTTCTCTTCTCCACTTTCATTGTCTTTTTTTGTGTGTGTATGACAATGGCCTCTTGTCCGTCCGGCCTCACCTGCTGCTAAACCTAGACGCTTCCAACCTTTTCTCCGGCAGCCTTCCCCCAGCCTCGAGCGCCCCTGCATCTTTGGATATAAATGCAGTCGCTCGACTTTACCGCGGAGCCCGCGCCACAGGCGCTTAACTGGAGTGACTTTCACTCTGGCGTCTACGGCGGGACATCACAGCCTCCCACTCCGCCCCCCCCGCCAGCGGGGGATTGGGATGGTGGTGGTGGTCGTTCTCTTCCATCTCCTTGTTCCCAGCCTGTGGTGCTGAGAACGCTGGAGCTTGTCGGCCCTGGGTTGGAATCTTGTCTGTCTCTTCTAGCTGTGTGGCTTTGGGTGTGTCACCTAGCCTCTCCCATTCTCTGCTTTTCTGTCTGTGAAGTGGGAGAACAGGAGTGCCCACCTCACAGAGCAGTTGAGGAATGAATCTATGAAATGATGCAGGCGAGGGACTTGACTGTGTCCCGTGGGCAGCTGGACTGACTGCTGATGGTAACACCTGCCAGGTTGCCTTGCTCTTTGAAATAGTTTGCTTTTGTTTTGGTTTCCTTCTTCCCCAGGTCGGTCACCTCGGTTGAGTCAGGCAGGGGCAGACCCCTTCTCTGATTTAGTGGAAATGCCTTCCATAGCCTGCTCAGCTGTTAGGAAGCCTGGGACCCTGGCCCAGGAAAGTTGAGCAGGCTGCTGAAGTCTGGTGGGGCAGGCAGGGCCTGACAGACTGGAATTCTTGAAAACTGGGTGGATCAAAACACTCTTTCTGTGATTTTATTTTCCCTTCTTCCAAAAACATTTATTTATTTATTTATTTTTACTTTATTTTGTACATTTAATAATTGAAAATATAAACAATTAAAAACTAAAAAGTAAACACAGATGGATAAATATATACATTTCTCAATTAAATGTACTGGATACATATAAAATTTTTCCAAAAATTTTTACAATTTTGCTTTAGGTTTGATATCTTGGGGCATGTATATTTACATTGTAAAGGCAGAGGGATCAGAAATTAGAGAGAGGAAGGGTAAGGCTGGATCCACTAAAAACAGAAGTAACACAGTCCTTGTACCTGAGTGTCACTTCAGCCTTTTTTTAGGAGATCCCGGGGATTGAACCTCGGACATGGGAAGCAGGTGCTCAACCACTGAGCTACATCCGCTCCCCTCACTTTAGCTTTGAGCTTCTTGGTACTTAAGCAAAATAAAGGAGGGGGGCAGTGGATTTGCTTTGTCTCTCCTTCAGAACCGACATGCTTCTTCTAATCAGATGTGTCTCTCCCTAGGACAAAATTCTGAGATGAATTTGTCTTGTGGGTTCACACTGAATAACATAATGGGTAAATATCTTCAGCCTCAGTTATGCAGAAAGCCATGCTGAATCTTTGATCAGTGTTTCTTATTTTAATACCCAGTAAATGTAGAGAGAGTGTCCTTTTACTTCATAGCTCTTATTGTAATAGTATTGAAACAAATATTTGTGTAATGATTGATGAAAACCCGTTGCCCCTACCAGTTGTCAGTTCCTTAAGAGCAGGGCTGAGCCTCTCTTCCTCACAAGAGGACCCTGGACAGTGTGGTCAAGAGGATTTGGTTATGCTGATTGGTTAGGTACAGTTCACATGCCCACTCCTGAACCCATCACTTTGTGAGGAAGAGTGGCTCAGGGCTATGGTTGGCCAGGCCAGGGTCACAGACTTCACCCCAGAAGGGTTGGGGCATCTTTACCTAGCACAAGGAATAATTACCGTATTCCCCCAAGAATCCTTGCTGCTTTCTTGGAACAAGTTTTCTGAGCTGGGCTGGGCTGGACCTGTGAAGGTTCTAAGGGTTCTGCTGATAGTGTGGGTAGGGAATCCACCCCAACATGATGGGGAGGCTTTGGCTCTGTTGGGAGCATCTGAATTCCATCAGGATTGTTCCCACACTCATTTGTGGGGGAGAGTGGGAGGGCTACCAGAAATCCTGAGGGGAGGCTCAGTGTTGACTCACATATAGGGGTGGACTCTCAGAGCAAGGAAGGGTATTTGTACCCCTTTGTTCATCCTTAAGAACAGGGGTTCTTAACCAGGGGTCCACGGACCTCCAAGGGGTCTGTGGAAAGATTTCAGGGGGTCCATGAGCTTGAATTGAAGATTCAAAAAAACATTATTCTTGTGGGAATGTGTTGGTACAGGTGTGATATATTTATTAAATAATACACAGTATAGTGTGGACTTAGTAAAGGGTCCATGGTTTTCACCTGAGTGGCAAAGAGGCATGTGGAACAAAAAAGGTTAAGAACCCCTGCTTAAGAAGGAGGGAGTTGGAGGCTCTGAAAGTAGAGAGGACTGCCTAGGATCAGGTAAGATGTTAAGATATTTGAACATTGAATATATTGTACTCTGAGCTTCCTGGCAGTCAAAGCAAAAAGTGAAACCATTTGGGTATCTCAGATGGGTTTTTTATTTTATTTTATTTATTTATTTATTGCAGACGTTTCAGCACCTTCATGGAATAGTGGAAAGAGCCCTGACTGGGACCCTCCTGGACTGGCCTCTCTCAGGTCAGCAAAGGTTTAGAGAGTGCATATTCTGTGCCTATTTTGGCAGAGACACAGAGATGGTTGGCTTTTGCTCACGTGGGTTGAGCTGAGGAGGTAGACACACAAACCCATTACCATATTTGGAGCACAATGCTGGAGAGGAAATCTGCAGCCTAGTATATAAGGGACTTCACTGAAATACTAAGGAGTTACCTGGAACATTATTTCCAGCCCCCATCAGTGGTCCTTGTCCCCCACCCCCACCCCCTCCGGAAAACAGAATGTGCAAGGCTCTGAGGTAAAAGAAACGGTGGTACACTTGAGAATATAAAAGAAAGGCAGTGTAGCTACAGAATAGCACTGGGGAAGTGGGAAGTCAAAGAATGGGGAAGGAGGAGGTTGGAAAATGAAGTGGGGGCCACATATCGCAGGGCTTCATAATCCATGTTAGGAGAGTGGGATGCTATCCCGAAGGCAAAGAGGAGCAGAGGAAGGGTTTAAACAGTGAGAGTCTGGTCAGATATACATTTTAGAAAGATTATTCTGGCTGGAGAGTGGTGGAGGATGGATTTGAGGAGCTGAGATGGGAGCAAGTTATTGTAACATCGTGTACTCAACCCCTCACCCATCATCTGTTTGTCTGTCTGCCCATCTTTCTACCATGAGCACAGGAGGCGATAGCTTGGTACGGGAAATATGAAGGTGAGAAGTTATGGCCCCTGCCTTTCTGGAGTTGCCCCTTTGGAGGGCCTCAGTTTACCCATCTGTAGGCCTGGCCTATCTCTCCCATCCTCATAGGCTCTTGCAGTCAGTGCCTCAGCATTCTTCCCCGCCCCAGGATGTGTGCTTGCTGCGTAGAGAGACAGGGTACTTGGGACTTGAAGGGGCACAGCCATTATTCCAGACAGACGATTTGGGGAGTTGGAGCAGTGAACAGCCTGATCGGAAGCTTTTAAAATAATTACCTCTGCCTGCGCTGGCTGACTGGCTGACAGCAGCCCATTAGTCCTGAGTTGGAAATTCTGAATTGTTTCATGACAATTGGAAACATGATTGGAGGCTGGGAGGGAGCTGCCCATAAAATATTTATGTTTCCTTGGTGTTGTGGGGCTGCTCCCCCTCAGCCTGGGAACCCTGGATACACCCAGCTGGTGGCTTCGAAGTGACCACCATTTGTCCTGGAGGGCCTTGGGCTGATGACCCTGTGGAGTGACAGGAACGTGTTCTCAGGCAGGGTTGTGAGGTTGGTGTGGGACCTGCGTCTCTCATGCCTGATTTTAAGCTGTGCACCCGTGTGCTCCAGCCTCACTACAGGCGTGAGTGGGATTGAACCTGAGACTTGAGATGTCCTGTGTATTCTTATCTGGCCCAGATTCTCCTCAGCATCCAAGGCCTCTGGGGTCAGACTGGGTGTGAATCCCAGCTTTGCTCCAAAGCAGGGGGAGCCTCAGTTTCCTCAGCTGCTCGGTGGGGGTTGCTAAGCATTCTTGCCCGCAGCGGAAGACTCCCTTCCCTCAGAACATCTCTACCTCTATGGCCTCCATCTGGCACAGGCCTCCATCTGTCTGCTCCCTGGCGTGGCCTATGAAATCAGAGTCTGGCATCTCCCCAGAGCCTCTCTGGTGCTTGTCTGCCCATCCGTCAGCGTTGATCAGGACACACTGACCTCAACAGGCTTGGAGGAACCATCTGCGAGCCCAGGGCACAGGGTGGGGACAACCCCTCCCATGGAGGCCTGAGCGGATGCTCCAGCCTCTTCTTCTCTCTCCTTCTCCTGTTGCATTCTGGCTCATCCTCATTCTCCTCCCAGCCAAACTAGAGTCCTCACACTCACCTCCTCTCCTCTTCAAAACCTGCTCAAACTCATTGCCACTTAGGTGTGACTGGCTGACTGATGTCAGGGCCTGGATGTGATTTTTGACTGCTTGATCCTGAGGGACAATGGTGGCATTTCAGGCAGGGTGGTGGGGGCAGGACTTCCGGTGGACAGAGAGACTCCCACCTTGGTGTGCCTGCAGGTGGGGCCTTGGGGCTACAACGGATGGTGGCTCCCTGCTGAGCCATAGGGGAGAGGCTTGTCTGTGCACAGAACCCAGATCTGCCGAATAGACAAACACTGGGAGCACAAAGTGAGGGGACGAGTCTTGACAAATGTTTGCCAAGTCCCCGGCTGACTTAGGAGTCAGGACTGAGCTTGTTTGGCAGAACAAAGGGGAGAGCAGCCTCCAAGGGGCCGTAAAGAGTGAGGAAGAAGGAGTGGTCTGGGTCTGAGGGCTCCATGGGACCCTGTCCTCAGGCTTGCGCCCTCTGCAGAAGCACATCAGCATCCTCCGTGCTTTGGACCAACTTCCCAGAGCCTGGATCTTGCTGGTGGCAGCCTTCCTACCCTGATCCCCATCTCCCTGGGAGCCCCTGAGTGCTGGGTCATCTGAGAGAGCCTGGGTAGGTGGGAGGTCAGTACAATCTGCACAACCCAAGGTCCCTTTTCCTCTAAGATCCAGGAAGTTTGGCTAAAGTCAAGAGTGGCAGAGCTTCTGAGGAGGCAGAGCCGGTCTGGCACTGGGGCCTGGGAACTTGTGACACCTGGGATACATCCAGGCTTCCAGGGGTCCTGTCCCCTTCCTGCCCCCCCAGTGTGTGGGGGTTAGTTTTAAGGTAACTTCCCCCTCTCTGCTCACAGTCCAGACAAATATGGCCACACACCTTTCTAGAGGTGGAGGTTGGCAAGGCAAGCCACTTCCCCTACTTGGGCCTCAGTTTCCTCAGGTATAATATGGGCTCTTCATTCTTGGCCAGACAGTCCAGCTCCTCAGGGTTACTGTGAGCATCAGGTGAGGTAGCAGTGAACCCCAGGGATCAGAGAGGGCTCCCTGTAGGAGGTGTCTTTTGCATTGGGTCTAAGGACGTGGCCAAAATTTCCTTAAAAGCCGAAGGGGAAGGTGCTTAGGGAGAGTGCACAGATTGCTCAAACACATAGGTGGAAATGTGGGGGGTGTTTGGATATTTCTAAGTGCATTTAGTTGGGGGGTAGGGGGACAGAGACCAGAGAGTTCTGGGGTGTGATGGGAGCTAGGCTGGAGAGGCCAGCTGGGCCCTGAATGCCTGCACAAATGTTCCCTGGGGGCAATAGGGAGCCATTAAGGGTGACTGAGTTGGGAAGTGGCCTAATCGGGGCTCTGCTCTAAGATGGTGGAGAGGGAACAGGAGATAGATGAGGCAATCTGGGTGAGAGGCCAGAGCTGAGCTACTGAGGGCCCCTAGCTTTCTCCTCTGAGCTGGGGAAGGAGCTCCTGGCAGGGAGAGGCCAAATACCTGCCTTCACTCCCCTGGTCTGGCCTCCTTAGCAGGGCTGGGCTCTGTTTCATTCTGTGTGGAGGCATCCCAGAGCCCTAGGCTCTGAATCCCTGAGCCCCACACTTGGAAGCTGGGCACCCAGCCCTGAGCTCCCAGTGCCTCACTCTGCCCCTCCATGCTTGCTCCTTGTCCAGGGATCACTGTCCAGGGGCACTCAGGAAGGGGACAGATGGCCAGGAGGCCTGGTGGATGACATCTGGGGGCTGTCCCCATGGCAGGCCCTGTCATCGGCCCACCCAGAGAAAGCTATTACCAGATTCCAAGCTGTGCATCTCATTTTAGGAGTGAGGCTGGGGGCCTTTGGGCCCAAGGGGGGAAGAGACTCACCCAAGGTCATGCACAGTCTTTTGTTCAACAACTTGTGGGGCCCCCACCCAT
The DNA here is from genome assembly GCA_029593785.1 of Cabassous unicinctus. NCBI lineage: Eukaryota > Metazoa > Chordata > Mammalia > Cingulata > Chlamyphoridae > Cabassous > Cabassous unicinctus. The sequence continues at coordinate 13,140 of JAQZBX010024819.1, forward strand.
CCAGGGGTCCAGTGGGCCTCTGGTGTGGCAGTGGAGAAGCCCCTTTCAGCCATCCGCATCTCAGCCTGCCAGGAGAGGGGGAGGGGAGTTGGCCTATACGTGACTGCACTTGTGTGTGGGGTTGCGGGGTGCTTCAGGGGACAGGGCAGGGGGGCTCCCCGAGAGGGGTGGTAAATTGTCCTTTTGGGAAGGTAGAGAAATGCAGGGCTCTGGCCTTTGTGGATCTTCCTGCTGGGTTCCCCTTTTCAGCTCTCACTTCTGCTTTATCCTCTGCCTCCTGGGGAATCTGGGATGAGCCTGGGTGGTGGGATAGTGAAAACAGGGAAGCAAGGTTCCCGGGTTATCCCACATACCTCTGCTCAGGCATGGGTGGGCCTGATGCTAGAGCTCTTGAGTTTGATCTCCACTTGCCATCTTGATTTTACTTTTATTTTTTTTTTTAGTTTATTAGGTGTACTTTTAAAAAAGGCCATCTCAAAGACTTTTGAGAAGAGGTGAGTATAAATATGAAAATATGATTGTCATAAACATAAAGCAACTTCAAAAATGACATTTTGTAGAAATGTATTGAATGGTTTTAAAAATGGGGCAAATGCTTGCCTTCTTGACATGTATATGAATTTTCAGAGCAGCTTTATTTGTAATAGTTCAAAACTTGAAACAACTAAAATTTCCTATAATAGGTGAATGGTTAAACAAATTGTGGTACATCAATAATATGGGATGCTATTCAGCAATGAAAAGAATGAACTGTTGATCCATGCGACAATTTGGCTGGATCTCCAGGGCATTATGCTGAGTGGGAAAAATTGTAAATATGGAGAACAGATTAGTGGTTGCCCAGAGTTAGGAATGGTGTGGAGAGGAAAGGGGCTGGTGTGACAGTAAGAGTATCAGGAGATAGATCTTCCTGTTGATAAAATAATTCACAATCTTGATTGAGGTGGTGGTTTCAGGAATATACCTGTGTGATAAAATGACATAAAACTATACTCAGTTTACACCAATGTCAAGTTCCTGGCTGTGATGTAATATACGATGTATCCATGGGGGAAACTGGGTGAAGAGTACACGGGGCCTGTCTGTACTATCTTTGCAACTTCCTGTGAATCTATATGATTTCAAAATAAAACGTTAAAAAACAACAAAAGCCCGTTTGGGGTTCTGCCAGAGGTGGATGGGGTGGGGGGGGGCGTTGAGGGCATGCCCTGAGGGAGCACTACCGGAGCTGCTGGGAGGATCCTTGGGAAGGACGCAGGGGTGAGGGGATGGGGTGGTGGTGGTGAGGGAGGGACTAGGTGATGGCGGGGAGGGGAGAGATGTTGGGGTAAGGATCAAGGAGCTCGCGATTTGGAGAGAGAGACTGACGGGTGGCGGGAAGCACGAGCCGAGGCGAGGCCCAGCCATGCTGAGGGAGAACAGGGCTGAGAAAGCATGTAGGTTCCGGCAGAGCCGGAAGGCAGGGAGGGCTCCGGGGAGGTCCGAGCAGAGGAGAAGCACAGGTCGGCTGCCCGCGCCACCCGGTTCCCTCGCCGCGCGGCTCCGGGCCGCCCTGCAAGCGGGCGGGTGCCTGCGCGTCGCAGAGCCGGCTGCGCGACTTGGGAGACCTCTGGAGCCTCGTGGCCCCGGCCGCTCAGTTACCCTCTCCTAAGACGCGCAGGCGTGGGTGCTGTGATGCGGCCACTTGGCACGGCCGGGGATTCACCCTGAAAGCAGGCCCCGCGCGCTCGGGGCTCGGTCCCCGGTGCCCAACTAGAAAACCCCAGCAGGCAGCCGTGAGCCTTCTCCCGCCCAGGCCTCCTCAGCTGCTTCTGCCGCCCCTTTCTGGGGTTCCTGCCCTATTGGTCTTCTCGCTGCTGCCCAAGAGGCGTTCCCTGAAAAGGAGCGATAATCTAAATTATCACCTCCTTGGTGCCACTCCACCGCCCTGCACAGACCCTCCCTCTTTACCAGCCCTGGATGCCACTCCACCGTTTCCTTTCACCCTCTGCTGCAGTGCCCAGTGGTCTCTGCCTCAGCCTTACCTGACTCTGCAGGGAATAGCTTCTTGCCTTTCCTCTTACCCCTCCTTGTGGCAAACTCCTATTCACCCTTTGAGGCCCAGCCCAGAGACCCCTCTTCTGAGAAGTCTTCTCCAGCCTCCCTCTCCTGACCAAGATTGTCTCTCCTCTCCTGCTCTCTCAGCACAATCTGGGTTTTTGCATTTCGCATATACTATATTTGTAGGTTAAATTTTGGTCCCAGGCTGTGGGGTCCGTGAGGGACAGGACTATGCCTTTCTCCATCTCTGTAACAGCCCCCTCTTCCCAGCACAATGGCCCAGTTTGGGAGCCCCAGAAAGTTTGCCACGCATGTGGGGCAGGGGACAGGGCCACCATCATTCAGGCCAGGCTGGTATGAAGGTTTCAGGTTCCAGGGTATAGTCAGTCTGGGAAAATTAGCAGCAAATTCTGGCATCTTGGATGCTTTTGTTACTGGGATGCAGTCACCCAACATGAATTCGGCTATTTGTTGAGATCCTTCTGTGTGTTGGGTCCTGTGAGGTTAGGGACTCTTTGCATGGCCATTTTACAGGTGAGAAAACCAAGGCCCAGCAGGAATTTCTGCCCAGGCAGCAAAGGAACGAGCTGGGATTTGGACTTAGGTCTCCTGATATAAGAACTTTTTAAAAAAAGCCCATGTTATTTATTTATATATTTTTATTTTTATTTTTAATATACGTTTTTAATTAGAGAAGTTGTGAGCTTACAAAACAATCATGCATAGTGTGCAGAATTCCCATACATCACCCCTCCACCAACACCTTACATTGTTGTGGAACATTTGTTACAGATTATGAAAGGACATTATCAGACTATTATCACTATGTTCCATACTGTACATTTGGTATATTTTTTCCATATACCCCCTTTTATTAACACCATGTATTAGTATTGTACATTTGTTATAGTTTGTGAGAGAACACTCTCATATTTGTATGTTAACCACAGTCCATCTTTCACCACATGGTTCACCGTGTTATACAGTCCCACGCCTTGTACAATCTATCCAAAATGTATGCTTAGTGGCTCTCGGTTTCATTACACTGTGCTGTCATCGCCTCAGTAAAATTTTGAACATTTTTTTAGTCCAAAAGAAAAAATTCCATATCCCCTATTACTGACCCTTAGCATTGATATAGTACCTTCTTTGACATTGATGCAAGAATATTATAATATTGCTGTTAACTATAGTCCATAAGCTATATTAATTTTATTTTCCCATGCATCATCATATTCTTACCACTTTGTAATAGTGACATACATTTGTTCTAGTTCATAGAAGAACATTCTTGTATTTGTACTATTAACCACAATCCTCATCCACCTCTGGGTTCACTATATTATTCAGTCCCTAGATTATTTTCTAGCTTTCTTTCAATTGACATTGACATCCCTAGACTACTTCTTTCAGCCACAATCCCACTTATAAACCAGCTGTGTTAGTTCTACTCACTATAATGTGTTACCTTCGACTCCATTTCCACACTTTTACAGTCAAGCTAGTTAAAAATTCTATGTACATTAAGCATCAGTACTTCTTCTCAGCCCTCTTCCTATCTCCTAGTATCCTATACTCTAGGTTTTAATGTCATGTGTTTATTCTTTGTATTTAGTTCATATTAGTGATCATAGTTAAAGTCCATGTTTTTAAACCATTACACAGTCCTGGCACATGCAGGGGAATGGGGATGGCGGAGCCCCAGTGCCACCCTGCATGTGACCCCTGGGAGGCTGTTGTGGCCCCAGGCCCAGGGGGAGCACTAGGTTATGCTGGAAGAGGGAGAACTGAGATATCCAGCCCGACCTCAGTGAATTTTGGGGCAAGAGACCCAGAGTGTCCCGAGGGAAGCTGTTTACTGGTTTCAAGAAAATCCCAGCTCCAGCCCCTGTTCCCATTTTTGTGTGGCTCTAGCCCAGTCAGCGCCACCAGGAGGGCCTGGCTCTGCAAATTTACTGCCGTGCTCAGGAATTCCTTGTCCATCCCAGATCTGGGTGTCTGGGTGACGGCTGCCTGGGCTGGGGGCAGAACTGGGGTTATCTTCATCTCCAGATGAGGTGGCATCTGCTTGTGGAGTTGCCAAGGGAGGCTCTTTGCCTTGCATCTTGCTCACTCTCCTCTTCCGGCCCCTGATAAAGAGTCCCAAACACAGGGCCATAAAGGTGGCCATAAAAACAGAGAAAAAACGCTGGTGCAGCTGGCTTTTCAAAGCACATCGCGGACACCAGCCAGGTCTCCCTACTTCAAGTTTATTTCTCCTCCTCTGCTTTCTCTCAGAAGGTGTCTCGTAAACAGCTAAGAGGGTCATTTATAAATGTCTCCTGTCTTCCCCTCTCAGCTGCCGCTTTGCTCTTTCTGTTCTCCAGCATGGAGATGGCAAAGAGATGGTCCAGGCGCTGAGCAGGGTGACCTCGTTCTCCTTCTCTCAGGTGCCAGCAGAGATGAGGAATGGAAGCCAGAAGGTGACCTGGCATCCCCAGATAGAGGTGAGGCTCCCAGAGGTGAGTGAAGGTGACATCTTTGACCCCGGTCCTGCCATCATCCTCCCCTCACTCATTTTGGTGGGGGAAAAGAGAGGTTGAGCTGCCCTGTGGGTGCATGCACCTTGCCATGGGTTGGCCTTGGTATTTGACCTGCATCACAGAACCAATCCTGTGGCCTCGGAGCTGAAAGAACATTAGAGATTGCCTTGTGCAAATCTCTCACTATTCCAGGGTGGCCCAGCGATGGCAGGTGGGGGTGGGATTTCATTCCCAGGAAATTAGATGTGGAACCTGGAGTAGAACTTGAATCTCTTGCCTCTTTTCTGGGGTGATGGAAACACAGCTTTACAACCCTAACATCAATGATCCTTTCTACTTGTGGAGCATGTTTCAGGGTGTGAAATTTCCCCATTTTGTCTGACCCTCGCGGTGACTTTTTGGGCAAAGAATATTATTCCCGTTTTGCAGACAAGGAGAATGGAAGCCCATAGATACTGGATGACTGGGGCCATGCAGTTTGCCTGGGGCTCTGGGGCCCTGTTGACCATGACGCAGCTGTGTTCTCTCTGCCCACGTCCATCCTCACAGAGATTTCCTTGTTGAGTTTCTTCTCATTCATCTTAAAGAGGGGTTCACAGGACATGACCTAAACACAGCCCTCACCACCCTGGTCCTGTCGAGCCCACAGCTTCATAGTCAAGAGATGAAGCAGAGTGAGACCATTTCCCAGGCCTCTGCTCCACCTCCCCGGGGATGTTGGGGCTGGGCCAAGAAGCAGTGGGGACTCTGGGTCATAGTGGAGAGGGCCGCAGGGTGTGCAGGTGGGTGGGCGGCAGTGGTTAGGGTGTGGGGAGGAACCCTGTCTGTGGGAGCACAAACCTTACCTGAGTGCTGGGTCCCCCTGACAGCGAGCAGCCCTGCGCCTGCCGTCCAGCAGGCACTCAGGAAATGCACATTGCCCAAATTAGCCCAGCTCCTGGGTGCCACAGGCACTGGTAAGTGTACCGCTGCCTGTAGAGCAGGGCTTCTTAACAAGGTGTCCATGAGCTTGAATTGAAAGTCAGAAACACATTATTCTTGTGGGGAAGTGTTGGTGCGGGTGTGATATATTTATTAAATAATACGCAGTACAGTGTGGGTTTAGTAAGGGGTCCGTGGTTTTCACCTGACTGGCAAAGGGGTCCGTGGAACAAAAAAGGTTAAGAAGCCCTGCTCTAAAGGTTGTGACAGCAGAGTGGCTTCCTCTCTATTATATCACTCTTTGTTAAAAGATCTCTATGTATCATGCCACTTTATATTATATCCTATCTAGGTGTTATTCCCTTTTCCCTCCCTAGTCAAGTAAGAGTGTTTCTGCGTTGATTGCTCATCCACCCAGCAGGACTTGGAGGTTTTGCTCTTGACGCGTTCATCTCTTGCACTGAGCTGGGAGCTCATTCTGCGTTTCTTCACTTCCTGGGTTATCACTTTCCAGAGCTGATGTCTTCCTGTGCCTGCTCTGATACTTGAACAGACCTCCAAAAATAGGCACTCCTCGTTTTACCTGTCTTAGTGCAGGAGAAAACCAAGGCTTGACATGGTTAGGCGACTTTGCTGGCGTCTCACAGAGAACCGGCTGCAGAGCAAAGGTTCTTTCTGTTTCTGGCCCCAGCGTCTCTTCCTGCCCCTCATTTCTTGTTATTTCCCGGTGAAACTGGCTGAGTGAGCAGGGAGACTGCTGGGGTGGAGAACCCTGTGAGGCTGTGCGGGGGAGGTGTGGAAGCATGGGGAGGAAGCCCTCGTGTCTGCCTGGTGCCTGCAATATATTTGAATTATCTCCACAGATGATCCCTGGTTTAGCCAACAGTCTAGAGTAAACCTCAGCTGAAGACAAATACAATTGACACTGGGCTTGAGTGGTTCAAAGGTTATTGGCACAAAACTGTCGGCTTTGTTTAGCTGAGGGACTCTATTTATGGCGGGGGGGCCATACGGCAGTGTCATCCATAATGGCCAGCTAGTGAGGCTGACATCGCCGGCGAGACAGCCTATTTACACTGAGCCTGGAGTTCAGTTTCTCTGGAGGGAAATGCAAAGGCAATTTGATTCTTGGCCAAGTTGCTTTATGGGTTGCTAGCTTAGGTCTGGTGCCATAATTTGGGTCATCAATGAACCTTGTTGGGGATATTTTGAGAGGGGGTCGTACCACTCGCAGGGAGTCATTTTTAGATGTGTATGAAGGTGTGGCAGGGCGAGCCGGGGGACAGAAGTGAGCGGCGGGAGAAGTCCTTGGGGCTGTTTTGGAGGACCTGATTGGTGGGCTTCACTTTGACCCCTAATTTAAGGTCCACATACACAGGAGTAGCCACTCTTGTGTCCCTGGGTCCTGGGACTTGATTACTTCCTGTGTCTCCTGAATGCTGTGGTTAGTTTCGGGAACAGGAGTCGGGGGTAAGCTTTGTCCTGAAGGGATGCATGTGTTGGCAGTGCTGGACAGGCATGCTTTATAGTTACAGAATTTCCTTGTAGAGAAATTAACCCAGGAATTAACCTGTGGATGTGAGGAGCCATGGACAGAGCTGGCAGAGTTACGTGGGGGATGGCTACCAAACGCTGGCTTGTGGCTTGGCTTTTTGGAGAGGAGGTGGCAGTATGAATCAAGGACCTTAAAACGTATTCCTCCTGTGGTCCATACATTCCACTGCTGGAAATCCATCCTGAGGAAATCATCATAGATGTGGACGAAGATTCACGTACAGACTCTCAAGATCGCACACTCTATGCACTGATGTTCACATGGTGTTATTTATAATAGCAAAAATGTGAAACAACTTATATGTGCAATAAAAGAGAATTTTTATTGCATTAATTATGGAATATTAATAAAACAGAATATTATGCATTGATTTGAATCAATGTATATGAAGAATTTTTAATGACTTGCCAAAATGATTCTGAGTGGGGGAAATATTTTGTAAGTTGTCAGTAGAGTGTTTTCTGTTGTGTAAAACAAACTGCAGAGAAGGAAGAAACACACTAGAATCTAAGTGGAGGTTGGCTCAGGAGATGGGATCTTGCCTCCTCATGAAATATATTTAAAATTTCTTGTTGGGGTATTATGCTACTTTTTTGTCCTCAGGAACTATATTATTAAATGAATAAACAAAAATTCAAGTTTCCACCACTTTGGCGGTCCTCCAGGCCTCCGTTTTCTGGGCGTAAGAGGAGAAGCCGGGCTGCTCTTAGTTTGCCCTGGCTCGAGTCCTAGGTTGGGAGGAATGACTGCCTGGGGCAGCTTTGGTGGCCTGCCCATGATCACCATGTCCTGGGTCCCAGGGGTCACCTAATTTTAGTGTCTGTTGGGGTAGCTGCCCAAGTGTAGCCCCAGCTGCTGGGCGAACGGTCTGGGTGGAGTTGGCAGTACTGGTAGCATCTATGCCAGGCTGGTGAGGTCAGAGCACGGCTTGGGACCTGGGCTGGGCGCATCACAGAGTGACGGGGGGATTCTCAAGTATCCGTGACACAGAACATTACAACGTGCGTTTGGAAAGAGATCTGCTAGCCAGGACCCTTGGACTGAGCAGAGGGAAAGGGGGCATATTTGGGGAGCAGGAGAGAAGAAAGGGCCACAGGCCCCAAGTGCTGAAGAGGCAGTTAACTGGAATTCCAGAAGCCCAGCCTGCCCTCAGGGGGTTCCAATTTACAGCTTGAATTTGTCTCTCAGCCCACTTTTGTCAGTCAGTTGGCGAATTAGATGGAAATGTGAGTATTTTCCCCGAAAGGTCTTGGCTGAGGGCCTCTTCTATAGCAGGTGGCTGTGGGCCTTTAACTCAGAGTAGCTGGGGGGCATGGGGTCCTCAGGGGGTGTGAACTTGAGAATATCTCTACTGGGAAGACAATCCAAGGGCAAATGGGGAGCAGGGCTCAGCTGGTGAAGGGAGACAAGGCTGCCAAGTCCTCCTCCACGTTCTCCTGTCTTCAGTGTTGTGTCTTGGCTTTGCAAGTAGAGCCTTCTTTCTAAATCCAGTTCTAACATGTCTTTCCCGCTTCTGACTTGGCTTTGCAGAACTTGTGAAGTAAAGCTAAGACCCCTGAGTATGGCATTCAAGACCTTTCCCTAACTTGGCCTCAACCTGCTTCCCTGCTTTTATCCTCCCATACTCCCTGCCCCAGTCACACCATTTCCAACCTCTTCTCTATCCTTGAACATATTGTAAATTCTCTGTTCCCTTGGGCTGGAATGCCCTTCTATTCTAACATGTTAAATCACCAGCTATTTATGGAGCACCTGCTATGGGCTGGGCAAGATTCACCTGGTAAACTTCTATTCAACCTTCAAAACCCAAATGTCTTTTGGTCTGAGATGCCTTAACCAGCATGACCACCCAGTCATTCCTTCTCTGGCCCCACTGATGTCTTGTGTCTCATGTTCTCAGAGTGTTGTGTCTGCTTTTCCCACTGGACCTTGCTGACTTTCCTCTGTGTTCCTTGCACAAGGCATAATTCTCTGTAAATAGCTGTTGGGTGTTGTCATATAGAGAAGGGCGGTTGGTGAATGCTGATGAAGCAAGTGGGAGGATCTATTCCCTGGAGTTGTAAGGTCACGGGATAATGATAGTAAATAATATCAGTTTACACTTACCAAGCACTTAGCATGTGCAAGGCACTGCCCTGAGTGCTTTCCATGTATTAACCCACAAGATAAATGCTGTTACCACCCTCATTTTATAGATGAGGAGACAGGCATGGAGAAGGTAAGTCATGTGCTCAGGATTGCACAGCTAGTAAGCAGAGGAGCTGGGATTTGAACCTATGCAGACAGGCTCTCAAGATCACACACTCTACTGCTTCTTTCCTACCAGGCATAGTGGTGATGTTTGCCCCCTCGAAAGTAGGGGGCAGCCCCATAACCTTTGGGTCCTGGTGCTGATGGCTCTTGGCAATCTGTTTGGATGCATGGCTAAGGGGGATGGTGGGTGCCACCTTCAGAGAGTAGAGGGCTTTCCTGGATTTATCTTAGTGCTATACTGGGACATGTTTTTACATGTTCCTCTTCCCATCCCACCCTCTGCCATGCAGGGGGCAGGAGTGTCTTGTCTTCTGCCTACCCTCTCCAGCAAGATGCATTCATTTTACATACACTTCTCAAGCACCTCTTCCTTGTCAATCCCATGCCGGGCTCTAGGAGCACAGTGGTCCCTGGCCCCATGGAGCTCGGTTGAGTCAGTTGGCATGGTTTTAATGTCCAGTCCTCGGCTGCAGGCCTAACACAAATCCCAGGTGGTGCCCACCCCTGCTGGTATTTATCTTACACCTGAGGTGGCCTGGGGCACACTCGAGGACCCCATACCTTCACTGCCTCCCACTGAGCAGGGCTTGCTTTGCATGGTGTCTGGACAGATTGCCCAGGAGGTTGGGCCTTTGGCTAGTGACACACTCAACATTAAACCTCAGGAGAGTATCTTCAGAAGGTGGAAGGTCAAAGCTGGAGGCAGCGATTCTTTAATGAGTTAGTAATTGGGAGCACATTGGTGAGGGGAGGGAACTGTCTGGTCCTACACACCCATCCCAGAGCTTCTGTGGGCCCAGTTCTCAGTGTCCACTCTCCTACTCGGGCCAGAGTGGAGCTCCTTCAATGAAGGAGGTGGGGTGGCCGTGGGCTCCCCAGGGAAATGCCTGGGGAGTGGCATTGTGGAATCGCTGGACTTGTGGCATTGTTTGCCCCTTTCTTAAAAGGAGCCCAGAAAAGTTCTGCTGTGTGAGGGTCTGGTTGGATTCTGGGCAAGTGGGTGTTGGTCCTGAGCCCGGACCCCTGGAAGGGATTTCAGGCACAGACTCAGCTCTGGGAAGGCCTTGAGAGAGACACAACAGTTAAAGATGGCTGGGGGTGGGGGAGCAGCTGAGTCTGCTGAGCTGCTTCTCCACCGCCTTTCCTCTTAGAAATGCAAATGGCATCTGTGGAGGAATCCTTTTAAGGGATAAAAGCAGTTTTAAAGACATTAATCTCCTCACTCACTTCCTTCTGATGGCTGCAGATGAGTGACAAGCCTGGTAATTGAAGATGGTGGGGCTGATAATTGGGCAGTAGCCCCGGGAGGGATGTCCCGGGCTGTGAATCACTGCGTACAACACAGGTTGGAGTGTCTCCCTGATGGTATCTCCAGGCCCTCGGAGCTGCCTGCTGGCGCGCGAAGACCCACGCGGCGTGTGTGAGGGCTCCAGTTGAGCCGGTTGTCAGGATGCCTGATGCCGCTTCCTGGCCCAGGGAAGTTTTCTGGGAAGCAGCTGCTATAGCAGGCAGCAGAAGTGAGCACCTCCTTTGTGCGGGCACCCTTCTCAGGGCTGGTGCCTAGTAGGTGTTTGATAAATGTCTGTTGGATGGGAGCATGAAAGCCTCAGTGGAGGAGCCTCGGTACTTCAACCATGCCCACGAGAGCCCAGCGCTCTCCTCCTGCCTCCTGAAGGCCCTGGACCCTCAGCAGGCACAAGAAGCTCTGAGCTCATGGGGAATCCTCTGCCTGAGATGGTACTGGGTGAATGCAGGTACTAAGGGGAGGTGACGTTTCTTTTGTAAACACCCATGGTCCCACTCTAGCGTGGATACATTTGGATCCCCTACACTCAGGTGACCCTGCAGGCAGCATGGGCAGGCAGCAGCAAGCAGAGAGGAAGACGAGGAGGGCTTTTAATACCTTGGGGGAGCCTGTTACCTCCTCCCCACCCCAGGACCCTGTTCCTAGCTCCTGATGCCTGATGCCTGGTTGATGTTGCTAGCACCTCGGACAGGTCCACCCTGAGCTGGGCTGGGTCTCAGGAGAGTGGAGATAAGTGAGAGCCCTCTCCAGTCCACCCTTTCCTGGACTACTTCCAAGATAGGTGTTGAGGGACCCTAGAGAGTGCAGCTCTCAGATGGGAAGTGTCATACAGGCAGTGAGCTGCGAGGCTGGGGAGGGGTGTGTGTGTGTGTGTGTGTGTGTGTGTGTGTGTGTGTAGGTAGGTAGGGGGTATTTATGACTTCATTCACTCATCCCTCCAATTATTCACTTGAAAGTGCTAGTCACTGTTTTTGATTCTGGGGTTCTAAGGTAGGAAGAAAACTGACATGGTCTCTAGCCTCAGGGAGCTCACAGCCATGAACCCAACAATCACTTCAATCGACATGAATGTATGATGCTGCTGGGTGTGTGTGTGGGGTGGGGGGTGGGGGAATTCTAGGCTGAGTTTTGGTGTCTTCCTTCAAGCCAGGGTATTCACACTTTTTGTTGGAATGAAGTCTTGTTTGCATCATGGCAGAACAGTTGGTGTGCTACAGATCCTCATTCACTTGTCCTCCAGACCCTCTCCCTCAGTCCCCCAGTTGCTCCCAGGGCTTTGGAGAACATTTGGGCATCACTACTCTTGGAGGCGGGAGGTAGCAGAAGTCTTGTGGCAGGCAGTGAGGTGCTGAAATTGCTGTTTCAGGAAGGACCACGGCAGGGATGAGAGGCTGGGCTGTCCAGACCCCTGGGGGTGGACAATGGGGTCGGGAACCAGGCGTGTGCCTGATATGGGGAGAAGCTCTGCTGTGGGGAGCTGGGGAAGGGGTGGGGTAATGTCTAAGCACAAACCTGACCCTTACTCCTACAGTGAGTGGCTTCAGTCACAGAACCGAGCTCCTTAAACAATCCCCCAAAGACAGACTCTTCTATCAGGAAATGTGGACAGGTGGAGGGGAAAGGTCTCAAAGGCTGTATTAGTTTTCTATTGCTGCTATAACAAATTACCACAAACTCAGTGGTTTAAAACAATGCAAATTTATTATTTATAGTTTTGTAGGTTAGAAGTCTGCCACAGGCCTCGCTGAGCTAAGATCAAGGTGTTGGCAGGGCTGTGTTCTTTTCTGGAGCCTCTAGGGGAGAATCTGTTTCCCAGCCTTTTCCAGGCTCTAGAGGCCTCTGCATTCCTTGGCTCATGGTCCCTTCCTCCATCTTCAAAGCTAGCAGCATCACATCTCTTGGACCCTCCTTCTGGTATCAAATATCTTTCTCTGACCACAACTGGGAGGGGTTCTCCCTTTTAAGGACCTATGTGATTCGACTGGACCTGCCTGGATAATCCAGGATACTTTCCCCATCTCAAGGTCTTTAACCTTAATCACATCTGCACGAGTTCCCTTTGCCCTGCAGAACACACAGTCACAGGTTCTGGGGAGCAGGACATGGACATATGGGGGGGTCATTTCTCTGCCCACCACAGGGCCTGGGAACTCCACAGCCAGGGAGAAGGTAGCAAGCAGCTTCTCTTGGGCTTCCAAGGTGGGAGATCCCTACAAGACCCACACCATGGAAACTCCCCTAACTAGAAATGGGTGTGGAGGACCCTGCCCCCAGCTGGCCACCATACCACACCTCACCCGTGTCTCCTCCCACCACCTTCAGACTCAGTTACCTGCAGTTCCCAAGCATACCAGTTTCCATGAGCTTCTGGGCTGTGCACATGTTTTCTTTGTCCAGAACCCCCTCTTCTTTCACTCTACCCTCACCCAAACTGCTTGCCCCTTGTTAACACCCCTGAAAAGCCTCCCCCGCATTTGTCCACCCCTTTCCCTGCTTCTGGCTGGGTTAGGTGGCTCCCCATGCCCCCCTCTTCCTAACCCATGCTGTCAAGGCCTGTGGTTATCTGGGCCTCCCCCATCTGACTATGAGCTCCTAAAGGTGAAGCAAGGCTGGTCCATCTCTGAGGCCAGATGAGGCCCTGACCCTGAACCTGTGACCCATGGGCTTTATGAAATACATGAATAAAAGAATGATTCAGCGCATGGGAACAAAGGCCTGGAATGAGGCTGGGGTATCAGGAGTGATGATGGGGGGAGGTGTGTGGCTCCCCAAGCTGCTCAGAGTGGGGTCCATGGCTGGTTCATGTGTGGTCCCTCCAGCCACGTGGAGGGTGGGGCACCAGGAAAGATGGGGCTGGGAGGGAGACCTGAGCCCACATGACCTCAGTCACATGGGCTGGATGCTGAGGGGCTTTGGGCAACTCTGACATCGTCGTCCCCCTCCCCAAGGAGCATCTGTGTGGTGGTGAGACCTGCCCCTCCTTGGATACCCCTTCCTGGCAGCTTGTCTCAACCCAGAGGGTGGGCTTCTCCTCAGGCCTCCTCTGCAGCATGCCTGAACTGGGGCCTGGACACATTGTTGGGGAGGGAGCTGAGATGAAATAGAGACCTGCAGAGAGCTTTGAGGGGCCTGGCTGCCTCCCAGCAGGGAACAGTGGCTTCTGAGCCCCTTGGCGAGATCCATTTCTGAGTGGGGGTCAGGGGCCCAGGCAGCTGAGTAGCACAGGCACCCCAAGGTACGTCTTCTCCCAGTCCTGCCCCTAGATGCTGACAGGCTCCCACTGATCTCTGGAGACTCCCTTCCCCAGGAAGCCCCCTTGGGGTGGGGCAGTGACCTTCTCTATAAGTCCTCTTACATATGACCTTGCTATAGGGCGATGGAGGATCCTCCAAAGCAGAGGACAGGCTGGGGGAAGCCCTCCCTTGTCCCAGGACCTACCTTCCCAGCAGTGTTGTGTCTAGCCATATTGGAGCTCAAGGCCAGGGAAGAGGAATAATACTGACCTTCTCTCTGTTTAAAATTTTGGCATTTTGTTCATTATCGATTTTTTGCATTGATTTTGATTTTTAAAAATGCTGCATTGAAGAATTAAAGTTGATCTTGATTACTGAGTTTTTTGGTGCCCCCTTAAATTTTGTGCCTGAGGTGATGTCTTATTCACCTCACCTTAGTCCTGGCCCTGCTCCCCAGGACAGGGCTTCTGGGGGTCTCCACATCCCTTGGGGCTTTCTCTGGCCTCTAGTCCTCTCTCCTGAGGAAAAAGGTGGGAGGTGCTCTGGGTGCTGAGGAGAGGAGGGGCTGGTCGCCAGCAGGTGTGAGTGTGTGGGCGGGGCAGAGGAGGCCCTGGGGGCAGGGGTTTCCCCTGGGTCTGCCCTGGCCCAGAAGTGAATCCTCCATTCCTCATGGGTCGAGGGTTCAGGGGGCCTAGTCCCTAGACTATCTGGCTTCCCTGACTGAAGACACTTTCCTGACAGCGGGGAGGGCGAGGCCGCATGGGCTGCTGGGCCTGAGGACAGGAGAGGAGGCACTCGGAGGCTGAGGCCCCAGCAGCCAGCCCCGGCAGGCTGAGGCACGCTGGCTGGCTGACTGCAAGGCGTGTTGGCAGGGCCTGTGCTCCTGGGACTGATGCTCACACGCTGTCAGCACTCAGCAAATAATAAATAATAATAATATCTCCAGCATGTTGAGGGAGCCAGAGGAGGGAGGGAGCACATGGCAGGTGCTTGGAAGCCAGAGACTACTCTGGGCCTCTAAGGGCTGGGGCCTGGGGGGAGCCGTTTTTTCCCCCACAGCTCTGGGCAGGAGGAGGGTGAGCAGCTGGGGACCATACTGGGAGTTGGGGCTTAGGGAGAATTATCTGGGAATCTTCCTTAACTGCCCTTTGCAAAGGGCTTGGTCCATCCTCTGGGATTTGGAGCTGGTCAGACTCAGACCTGGGGTTAAATCCTGGGTCTGCCACTTCAGACAAGTCCCTTAGCACCCCCAGAGCCCCTGGGTTTTTCTCACTCATAAAATGGGGATGTCTACAGCAGCCTTTAGGTAGGGGTACAAGAGAGCGGGTGCAAAGTGCTTGCATAGGGATTGGCAACAGACAAATGGTTAGCATTGCTGGCATCAGAGTCAATCTGTCTTGTCTCTCGTGTTCAGTATGAGGCCAGAGTTTGGTCCTGTGGCGAGACTGTGAGGATCAGGGCTGCACGGGTGGCTGGCACTAGCACCGGGCTTGGGGAATGTTTCCGCGGACCATTTATCCTCTACGAGTTGCCTCCGTGAGTGGCACTGTCACTGCTGACTGACTGCATCACCCAGAGGCTTTCATGGGCCAGGGGGTGGAGACTGAGTACTTGGGGTTGAAGCTCCCCGGGGACTCATTGGCATGGGCGAAGTCCCCTGGCAACCCCTGCACATGAGGGCTCTGCCCTGACATGCAGGACCAGAAGGAAAGGCTGAGTGGGGCTGAGTTGTGGGGCTGGGAAAGGGTGCTGGGCACAGTCCTCCACGCCCCGCTTCTCCCTGGCCTGCTTCCTCAGGAGGGTGGGAAGGGGCTGGAGGCTGACTGCAGGAATGTGGGGAGTGGGCTGCTCTTCCCTTCCAGCAAGGCTGTTTTCCCTACCTGCTCAGCCTACCCACGAGGGCCATCTGCTGGGTCCCTGAATCTGCCCCTGTGGCTGTGGCCCTCTAGGTGACCAGGTGGGGGATGGGGACTTCCAGGTGGTCCATCGTGAGTGCAGAAGCTGTGGGGCCTGCCCAGCCTTCTGGGTGAAGACAGATGTTTCCGGCACAGCCCTTTCCAGGACGGGGACTTCTGTAGTCCCCCTTGCCCCTTCCTTCTCCCAGGCACAAAATGGGCTGTTGTCCCTGCCTAGCATGACCCTCCTGCCCTGCGGTGACAGATACTCCCAGGACCAGCAAGGCCTGAGCTGCCCAGCCCTCTGGCCGGGCTCACGCGGTGCACAGGGGAAGGCCAATTGTCAAACGCTGTTAACTTTTTCCCCTCGGCCTCTGCTTGTTCCAACACCCTGCAATGACACGGGTGTTAACCGAGCACCAGGGACTATAATTATCCGGGGTTGAGAGACAAGAATCTCCTGGTGGTGTGGCAGCTGCAGGCAGGCGCCGCCGTCTGATCAGTCCCCAGAGGGGAGCCGCTCTGGTCTGACTCGTGTCTCGGAGCTGCGGAGTTCGCGCCCTACACCGGCGCGTTTGTTCTGACTGCTGCGCCGCGGTCTCCCACCGCAGAAGGGTCCACCTCCGCATAAGGCCCCTCACGACCACAACTCATGGGGCAGATGTCTGGCTGTGTTTCTCATCGAGTGTGACTGGCATGTACTTGATCATTTGAGACGAAGAAAGGGGAATTCGTGTGGTCTTGTTGACAAGCCGAGGCTGCCGAGCTGGGCAGGGGCAGCTCGCCACCGAGTTGGCGCTGAGGTCTCCTCCCGTGCAGAGGCGGCCACGCCAGCAAGCTGGCCTTATTCAGGATGAATGCGAAGTCTTGCATTTAGCTTCAAGAAATCAATTCCCATGAATCCCTGGTAGGGCAGACCAGATTCAACAGCAGGGATTTTGGTTGCAAAGTTGGGCTGACCTAGGCATGTGCTATGGTTGCTTAAAAAACAAGTGTGGGGAAGCTGGAGTGGCTCAGTCGATAGAGCCCCGGTTTACCATATGGGAGGCCCTGGGTTCGCTTCCCCGGG